>WNWK01014308.1:0-51819 GCA_009830355.1 Cherax destructor | reverse complement strand
TATATATATATATACTGTTGAGTGTGAGCAGGGTAACATTGTGTGAAGGGATTCAGGGAAACCAGTTAATTGATTTAGTTGGACTTGAGCCTGGAAATGGGAAGTACAATGCCTGCACTTTAAAGGAGGGGTCTGAGATAGTGACAGCTGGGAGGGACTTTTCTCAGCTGTCGTATCTGAGCTCCTCTGCAAAGACAGTGATTATGTATGAGTGTGGTGAAAGTGTTGAATGATGATGAAAGTTTTTTCTTTTTGGGGATTTTCTTTCTTTGGGTCACCCTGCCTCGGTGAGACGGCCGACTTGTTGAAAAAAAAAAAATATATATATATATATATATATATATATACTGGTTATAATCATATCCATAATTTTTAAAGGGATGGAGGGGTAAGCCAGTGGAAGGCCTCGTCAGATGACCAAAAGCTCCAGCTGTGGGTTATCATATGATAAGACCTGCGTCAGGAAACACTTTTTCCCGACAAACCTTACCTAACCTGCTCTACCCCCTTCCCCTCCAGCAGACACTCTTCATTGAAAATATTTAAGACGAAGTCTGTCTAACCGCCCGAGTAGACATGGAATACCCAGATAATAATAATAATAATAATAATAATAATAATAATAATAATAATAATAATAATAATAATTTGTATTTCTACAAGCATATGATACAATTTATACAGACCATAGCTGACATTAATGACATAATATATATAGAAAGCCCCTTGTTATTCAGATCATTTCGGGCAAATTAGGTTAATTTTGTCCCTCAGGATGCGACCCACACCAGTCGACTAACACCCAAGTACCTACCTACTGTTAGGTGAACATGGACAGCAGGTGTCTTAAGGCAACACGTCCCAGTGTTTCCACCAGTACCGGGATCGAACCCGGACACTCAGTGTGTGAGCTGAATGCGCTACCAACCCAGCTACGGGACACCTAAGGAGGTTAAGCAACTAACTGCCCGACCACCAGGGTAGTTACTGTAGTGGTAGTTACTGTAGTGGTAGTTACTGTAGTGGTAGTTACTGTAGTGGTAGTTACTGGAGTGGTAGTTACTGTAGTGATAGTTACTGTAGTGGTAGTTACTGTAGTGGAAGTTACTGTAGTGGTAGTTACTGTAGTGGCAGTTACTGTAGTGGCAGTTATGTAGTGCCAGTTACTGTATAGTAGTTACTGTAGTGGTAGTTACTGTAGTGGCAGTTACTGTAGTGGTAGTTACTGTAGTGGTAGTTACTGTAGTGGTAGTTACTGTAGTGGTAGTTACTGTAGTGGTAGTTACTGTAGTGGTAGTTACTGTAGTGGTAGTTACTGTATGGTAGTTACTGGAGTAGTAGTTACTGTAGTGGTAGTTACTGTAGTGATAGTTACTGTAGTGGTAGTTACTGGTGGAGTTACTGTAGTGGTAGTTACTGTAGTGGCAGTTACTGTAGTGCCAGTTACTGTAGTAGTAGTTACTGTAGTGGTAGTTACTGTAGTGGCAGTTACTGTAGTGGTAGTTACTGTAGTGGTAGTTACTGTAGTGGTAGTTACTGTAGTGGCAGTTACTGTAGTGGTAGTTACTGTAGTGGTAGTTACTGTAGTGGTAGTTACTGTAGTGGTAGTTACTGTAGTGGTAGTTACTGTAGTGGTAGTTATTGTAGTGGTAGTTACTGTAGTGGTAGTTACTAGAGTGGTAGTTACTGTAGTGGAAGTTACTGTAGTGGTTGTTACTGGAGTGGTAGTTACTGTAGTTTTAGTTACTGTAGTAATAGTTACTGTAGTGGTAGTTACTGTAGTGGTAGTTACTGTAGTGGAAGTTACTGTAGTGGTAGTTACTGTAGTGGCAGTTACTGTAGTGCCAGTTACTGTAGTAGTAGTTACTGTAGTGGTAGTTACTGTAGTGGCAGTTACTGTAGTGGTAGTTACTGTAGTGGTAGTTACTGTAGTGGTAGTTACTGTAGTGGTAGTTACTGTAGTGGTAGTTACTGTAGTGGTAGTTACTGTAGTGGTAGTTACTGTAGTGGCAGTTACTGTAGTGGTAGTTACTGTAGTGGTAGTTACTGTAGTGGTAGTTACTGTAGTGGCAGTTACTGTAGTGGCAGTTACTGTAGTGGCAGTTACTGTAGTGGTAGTTACTGTAGTGGTAGTTACTGTAGTGGTAGTTACTGTAGTGGTAGTTACTGGAGTGGTAGTTACTGTAGTGGAAGTTACTGTAGTGGTAGTTACTGTAGTGGTAGTTACTGTAGTGCCAGTTACTGTAGTGCCAGTTACTGTAGTGGTAGTTACTGTAGTGCCAGTTACTGTAGTGCCAGTTACTGTAGTGCCAGTTACTGTAGTGGTTACTGTAGTGGTAGTTACTGTAGTGGTAGTTACTGTAGTGGTAGTTACTGGAGTGGCAGTTACTGGAGTGGTAGCTACTGTAGTGAAAGTTACTGTAGTGGTAGTTACTGTAGTGGTAGCTACTGTAGTGAAAGTTACTGTAGTGATAGTTACTGTAGTGGCAGTTACTGTAGTGCCAGTTAATGTAGTGGTAGTTACTGTAGTGGTAGTTACTGCAGTGGCAGTTACTGTAGTGCCAGTTACTGTAGTGGCAGTTACTGTAGTGGTAGTTACTGTAGTGGTAGTTACTGTAGTGGCAGTTACTGTAGTGGCAGTTACTGTAGTGCCAGTTACTGTAGTGCCAGTTACTGTAGTGGTAGTTACTGTAGTGGTAGTTACTGTAGTGGCAGTTACTGGAGTGGCAGTTACTGGAGTGGTAGCTACTGTAGTGGTAGTTACTGTAGTGGAAGTTACTGTAGTGACAGTTACTGTAGTGGTAGTTACTGTAGTGGCAGTTACTGTAGTGGCAGTTACTGTAGTGGTAGTTACTGTAGTGGTAGTTAATGTAGTGGTAGTTACTGTAGTGGCAGTTACTGTAGTGGCAATTACTGTAGTGACAGTTACTGTAGTGGCAGTTACTGTAGTGGTAGTTACTGTAGTGGTAGTTACTGTAGTGGCAGTTACTGGAGTGGTAGCTACTGTAGTGAAAGTTACTGGAGTGGTAGTTACTGGAGTGGTAACTACTGTAGTGCTAGTTACTGGAGTGGGTACATTCACTCAAGAAACACGGCCCACAAATGAACGTTTACCTCGACACATCCCAAGATAGTACGACTCCTTCCTTCCCATCACTCAAGTCAATAACTGACGTACTGGAGGTGCCACGACTCACAGTACGACTCATCATCGCGAAAACTGAGAGAGAGAGAGTGAGAGAGAGAGAGAGAGAGAGAGAGAGAGAGAGAGAGAGAGAGAGAGAGAGAGAGAGAGAAGAGAGAGAGAGAGATTCAGTTTCCATACAGTTATACATATGTATAGGCACTTCTGCAGCTGGTACACATAGAGGTACACACAGGTACATAGAAAGGTACGCACAGGTACACAAAAAAGTACATACAGGTCTACCTGGAGTCTACCTGGAGGGTATTCCGGGGGTCAACGCCCCCGCGGCCCGGTCCACGATCAGGCCTCCAGGTGGATCAGGACCTGATCCACCAGGCTGTTACTGCTGGCCGCACCTTGCCCAACACAGAAATGTATGCACAGGTACATAGAAAGGTATTCACAGGTACATAAAAAGGTACACAAAAGTACAAGGGAACAAAACCTTTCAGCAGGTGTGTGTAAGAGTTCATCTCACCCGTGCATCACACAGGAAGTGTACCACTGTAACGTATCTCTGTAATCTACCACAGCAATGTACCACTTAAATGTACCACTGTAACGTACCGCTGTATTGTACCAAAGGGGGCAAGACGTATGGTCAAATCTCCTAACACCTGTTGCACCTGTTTACCCAGCAGTAAATAGGTCCCTGGGAATCAGATGAGTACCTTAGGTCGCATCCTGGAGTGACCTGAGGAATCCAGTGGAAATAAGCCACACTGCTTGGCTTGTTCATCCTTACTGGTGGTTTAATGGGACTTTATACAACCCGACTTGACCCAGATTAACTTAATTAACGATTATCGTTTAATATACGACGCTAAACGGCAAGGACAGTTTGTCCCTGAGGGCCGCCGAACCCTCGCGAGACCCTCTCTTCGGCTAACGAACCCGACCCTCTCTTCGGCTAACGAACCCGGCCGGCGTAAACCCCGAGGTACCGTACCCTCGCAGTTGAACTTTAATATTTTCAATTCTCTCGCCCTGTGGGCGGCGTTGGGGGAGAGGGGATGGCGCCTGATAGCTTCTGCCAGTCCGCCCTCAGAATGGCACACCTGGGAGGCAGTAAGCTGGTGCCAGAGCCTCTATCCTGCGTGAAATTACGGATCACCTAGCAATCCAGTTCCATCCGCTGGCTCGAGTCCCGGACCAGCTGCGAGACTAGACCAATGATCCTTCGTCACCGGCTAACGAACCCTGGCTAGAGTGAAGCCGAGGTCTCGTACGAGGAATGCTAAGTGTACCAGAGAGGAGACGAGTAAGTGGACCAGAGAAGCTGCTAGGTGGATCAGGGAAGAGGTCAGTAAGTGGGCCAGAGAAGAGGTTAGTAAGTGGACCAGAAAAAAAAGCTACTTAGGGGACCAAAATATAAAGTTATCAATATCTATCTATAGCTACTTGCCGTTGAGCTTCTCTTTAAAGATATTATTTTAAGAGTATCTGTCTACTTTCAGAGACGCCAGAGTATCTATATATTTTCAGAGATGTTAAATTAGACACATATGCAACACTTGGGTATCTTTATTGAGGAAACGTTTCGCCACACAGTGGCTTCATCAGTCCAATACAAAGTAGAAAGGTGTAAGGAGAGGAGGAGTTTGAGGTTATCAGTCCCTCGGCCTGGAGTCGATGTGTTCAGTCCATCAATCTTGTTAGAAGTGTAGCACAAGGCCGTAGAGGTGCCTTATATGCTGTAATCAGGTGAGATGCAGCAGGAGGAGGCAGGTCATAGTGGTATCAACCACTAGTCGAAGTAAGTCCTTGTCCAAAGGTTTGGACAAATGTTGAAGAATCCCTTTGTATCAAGATCCCAAGAAGTTGCTGTGTCAGACAGGATGTAGATGAATGGTGCTACACTTCTAACAAGATTGATGGACTGAACACATCGACTCCAGGCCGAGGGACTGATAACCTCAAACTCCTCCTCTCCTTACACCTTTCTACTTTGTATTGGACTGATGAAGCCACTGTGTGGCGAAACGTTTCCTCAATAAAGATACCCAAGTGTTGCATATGTGTCTAATTTAACAACTTGTCGGTTCTCTGAACCATTCATCTACATTTTCAGAGATACCTGAGTATTTATCTACTTTTAGAGATACCTGTGACGTGGAGAGAGAGAGAGAGAGAGAGAATCTTATCTATTTAACGAGAGAGGGGGAGAGAGGGAGAGGAAAGAGGGAGAAAAGAAGGAGGACAACTCAAAGGTACAAAAAAAAAAAAGGAAGAAACGAAATAAGAAATCAGGGAAAGACAACAAGGAACAAGTCAAATGAACAACTAAGTCAATTGAAGACCATTAATACACCAGGGTATTAAATTAATACCCCTAGGGTATTAAATTTATACCCCGGGTGTTAAAAGTTAATATCTCTGTTATCAAGTTAATATATTGGGTATTACGTTGATATCCCGGGTAGTAAAATTAATTTCCTAGGTATTAGGTTAATACCAAGAGTATTGGGAACAGCGAAGTCCTCTTGGGGACGATGAAGTTCTCTTGGGGATGGGGAAGTCCTCTTGGGGACGATGAAGTTCTCTTAGGGACGGGGAAGTCCTCTTGGGGACGATGAAGTTCTCTTGGGGATGGGGAAGTCCTCTTGGGCACGATGAAGTTCTCTTGGGGATGGGGAAGTCCTCTTGGGCACGATGAAGTTCTCTTGGGGATGGGGAAGTCCTCTTGGGGACGATGAAGTTCTCTTGGGGATGGGGAAGTCCTCTTGGGAACGATGAAGTTCTCTTGGGGATGGGGAAGTCCTCTTGGGCACTATGAAGTTCTCTTGGGGATGGGGAAGTCCTCTTGGGGACGATGAAGTTCTCTTAGGGACGGGGAAGTCCTCTTGGGCACGATGAAGTTCTCTTGGGGATGGGGAAGTCCTCTTGGGCACGATGAAGTTCTCTTGGGGATGGGGAAGTCCTCTTGGGGACGATGAAGTTCTCTTGGGGATGGGGAAGTCCTCTTGGGGACGATGAAGTTCTCTTGGGGATGGGGAAGTCCTCTTGGGCACGATGAAGTTCTCTTGGGGATGGGGAAGTCCTCTTGGGGACGATGAAGTTCTCTTAGGGACGGGGAAGTCCTCTTGGGGACGATGAAGTTCTCTTGGGGATGGGGAAGTCCTCTTGGGCACGATGAAGTTCTCTTGGGGATGGGGAAGTCCTCTTGGGGACGATGAAGTTCTCTTGGGGATGGGGAAGTCCTCTTGGGGACGATAAAGTTCTCTTGGGGATGGGGAAGTCCTCTTGGGGACGATAAAGTTCTCTTGGGGATGGGGAAGTCCTCTTGGGCACGATGAAGTTCTCTTGGGGATGGGGAAGTCCTCTTGGGGACGATAAAGTTCTCTTGGGGATGGGAAGTCCTCTTGGGGACGATAAAGTTCTCTTGGGGATGGGAAGTCCTCTTGGGGACGATGAAGTTCTCTTGGGGATGGGGAAGTCCTCTTGGGGACGATAAAGTTCTCTTGGGGATGGGGAAGTCCTCTTGGGGACGATAAAGTTCTCTTGGGGATGGGGAAGTCCTCTTGGGGACGATGAAGTTCTCTTGGGGATGGGGAAGTCTTCTTGGGGACGATGAAGTTCTCTTGGGGATGGGGAAGTCCTCTTGGGCACGATAAAGTTCTCTTGGGGATGGGGAAGTTCTCTTGGGGATGGGGAAGTCCTCTTGGGGACGATGAAGTTCTCTTGGGGATGGGGAAGTCCTCTTGGGCACGATAAAGTTCTCTTGGGGATGGGGAAGTCCTCTTGGGCACGATGAAGTTCTCTTGGGGATGGGGAAGTCCTCTTGGGGACGATAAAGTTCTCTTGGGGATGGGGAAGTCCTCTTGGGAACGATAAAGTCCTCTTGGGGACGATGAAGTTCTCTTAGGGACGGGGAAGTCCTCTTGGGCACGATAAAGTTCTCTTGGGGATGGGGAAGTCCTCTTGGGGACGATGAAGTTCTCTTGGGGATGGGGAAGTCCTCTTGGGCACGATAAAGTTCTCTTGGGGATGGGGAAGTACTCTTGGAGACGGAGAAGTCCTCTTGGGGACGGAGAAGTTCTCTTGGGGACGGTGAAGTGCTCTTGGAGACGGAGAAGTTCTCTTGGGGACGGTGAAGTGCTCTTGGAGACGTAGAAGTCCTCTTGGGGACGGAGAAGTCCTCTTGGGGACGGAGAAGTCCTCTTGGAGACATAGAAGTCCTCTTGGGGACGGAGAAGTCCTCTTGGGGACGGAGAAGTTCTCTTGGGGACGGTGAAGTGCTCTTGGGGACGGAGAAGTTCTCTTGGGGACGGTGAAGTGCTCTTGGAGACGGAGAAGTCCTCTTGGGGACGGAGAAGTCCTCTTGGGGACGGTGAAGTGCTCATGGGGACGAAGAGAGGAGGGGAGACACCAAAGTTCTCACTGAAGGCTGTCTGTTGAAATCCTTTTCACAATTTGACTGTCCGTCTCTCTTCCTATTGGACCGACATACAACATTGAGGGACTGATGTCACTGTTGCCAGAGACATTGTCACTTCTCTGTTTGATGGCTTCATTTAGTTGGTATATGGCGAGGGATCGACCAAGTGAGGTGTCTCACACGAGGGTCCTGCTTGGTAGGAGTGGGCAGTGACTGAGTGAGTGGTGAGTTGGACTTGCAGAGTATGAGTAGGTACATCTACCACGATGCTGTTTTTTTTTCCCCGTGATTTTGTGCTCTTACGAAGCAAGTGCTCTTTGAATGCGTGCTCAACTAGCATCACCTGCGTTACCTGTCTTATTTGTCCATGGTTACTTTGAGCTAGTACTATGTTTCTTGCATGGTGGTGTGTTGACGAGACGAAGAGCACCACTGAAGCAATTTGCCCTCAATGGCTTTTTCTTCTCGAGACGCACCAATCAGTTACTACATATTTACCTCCCCTGGACACCACTGACACAGCTTACGGCTCGAAGTGAAATCTTCTGGTATACATGTCCGCCTGCAGAATCCCCACTCCCTTTCTATATAATCCACCTTTTCTTTTAGGAGATCGAAATTTCAGCAGGCCGTAGAGCTGCCCTGGTAATGTATTCTCCCGCTGCACCAGGAGTCGCTGAGTGAGTAGACGGTTGTCTGTTCCAGACCTCAAGATTCCATCTTCAACTGTTACTCTTGTGTATAGCAGCCTCGTCAAATTTTCTGAGAGTCGTGTTTATAGTTGTATGGTGTGAATGATTTAGAATGAGACACTTGTGGAACGTTTGGGAATCTTTACTGTGAAAACGTTTCGCCAGCCAGTGGCTTCTTCAGTCCGATAAGGAGAAGAACGGTGGAAGATGAAGGAGGAGATTGAAGTAATTAGTCCCTCAGCCTGGAGTCGATGTGTTCTTCTCAGCATTGGACCGAAGAATCCACCGGCTGGCGAAACGTTTCCGCAACGAAGATTCCCAAATGTTGCACAAGTGTCTCATTCATTCAACATGTTCACATTAGTCTGACCCAGCATGACTGACCCCAGTTAGAGGGTCTCTCTCTCTCTCTCTCTCTCTCTCTCTCTCTCTCTCTCTCTGCTTCGCTTCAGGCGTACACGCTTCTCCATGTACGTTGGACGCACTTTGGACGCACGTTGGACGTACGTTGGACGCACGTTGGACGCACGTTGGACGCACGAGGGACGCACGAATGACGAATACAAACTGGAAGGTGAGCGTTGATTCAGAATCCTCGTGATAATTTGACGACGAAAAAGTTCAGAATTTCCTACGGTGCAACATCTTAGGTTTCTAGTACACTTGTGGCGTCCTTCTCTGTGGAATTGACTCTTCTGTCAACCAGAAACTATTTACACTGGACGAGAATATCATCAACGCGGAGAATGGATTATCTAGCCGAGGGTAAAAGAGGGTAGGTGGGGACTGACCACCTCAAACACTGTTTCTCCAAGGTTGATGGACTGATTACATCATCTTTATTTCACTGGTACATCTACTGCCTCTATATTTGACTGAAGAAGCCGACTGTGTAGGTGAAACGTTTCATCGATAAAGATGCCCAACTCTGGCATATTTAATCATCAACTTGTGGATATTTTTACACTATTTTCAATGTAGTTGTGTTGCCTAAAGGAGACCACAACAGTACATGTGTTACAGTGGTAAGTCAAGGCGACGTATACTGACGTCAGGTTAACTTTCCGTGGTGTCTCAAACACAAGATAAATATATATTTCACAATGATGTACATAACACGGACTGACGAACAATCCCGTACATTACACGGATTGCCTAACAATCACGCATATAACACGGGCTGCCTAACAATCCCGTACATAACACGTACTGAAGAACAATCACGCACATAACACGGACTGCCCAACAATTACGCACATAACACGGACTGCCTATCAATCACGTACATAACACCGGCTACCAATCAACCCTACGCAGCTCCCACAATCTGTCCTTATACCAAAAAACAAGCAAATTCCCTAAATTTGCTTGTAACAGATAAGTAAACAGCAGATATAAACCCAGATGTACTCCTGTTAACCCTTTTGGGGCCTAGTGCCTAGGCCTCTTGTGTATCCATATGCTTTTGAACTACCATCCACAGGATGGATATGAGGTACACAATAAACTGGTCACTGCGGTGGCAAAATCTGAGAATCAGACTTTCACTCATTATCTTCTCTCTTCCTTCACTCTAACTCACTATTATGTGTACTCTTGTAGTTCCTGTGTACTCTTGTGGCTCCTGTGTACTCTTGTAGTTCCTATGTACTCTTGTTGTTCTTGTGTTCTCTTCTATTTCCTGTGTACTCTTGTGGTTCCTGTGTACTCTTGTGGCTCCTGTGTACTCTTGTGGCTCCTGTGTCCTCTTGTGGTTCCTGTGTTCTCTCATAGTTCCTGTGTACTCTTGCTGTTCCTGTGTACTCTCGTGGCGCCTGTGTATTCTTGTGGTTCCTGTGTTCTCTTGTGGTTCCTGTGTTCTCTTGTGGTTCCTGTGTTCTCTTGTAATTCTTGTGTACTCTTGTGGTTCCTGTGTACTCTTGTGGCTCCTGTGTACTCTTGTGATCCCTGTATACTCTTGTGGTTCCTGTGTACTCTTGTGGTTCCTCTGTCCTCTTGTGGTTCTTGTGTACTCTTGGGGTCCCTGTGTACTCTTGTGGTTCCTCTGTCCTCTTGTGGTTCCTGTGTACTCTTGTGGTTCCTGTGTTCTCTTGTGGCTCCTATGTCCTCTTGTGGTTCCTATGTACTCTTGTGGTTCCTGTGTCCTCTTGTGGTTCCTATGTACTCTTGTGGTTCCTCTGTCCTCTTGTGGTTCCTGTGTAATCTTGTGATTCCTGTGTTCTCTTGTGGTCCCTATATCTTTTTGTGGTTCCTCTGTCCTCTTGTGGTTTCTGTGTTCTCTTGTGGCTCCTGTGTTCTCTTGTGGCTCCTGTGTTCTCTTGTGGCTCCTCTGTTCTCTTGTGGTTCCTGTGTTCTCTTGTGGTTCCTATGTACTCTTGTGGTTCATGTGTACTCTTGTGGTTCCTATGTACTCTTGTGGCTCCTGTGTTCTCTTGTGGTTCCTGTGTTCTCTTGTGGTTCCTGTGTTCTCTTGTGGTTCCTGTGTTCTCTTGTGGTTCCTGTGTTCTCTTGTGGTTCCTGTGTCCTCTTGTGGCTCCTGTGTTCTCTTGTGGTTCCTGTGTTCTCTTGTGGTTCCTGTGTTCTCTTGTGGTTCCTGTGTTCTCTTGTGGTTCCTGTGTTCTCTTCTCGCTCCTGTGTTCTCTTGTGGTTCCTGTGTTCTCTTGTGGTTCCTGTGTTCTCTTGTTATTCCTGTGTTCTCTTGTAGTTCCTGTGTTCTCTTGTGGTTCCTGTGTTATCTTGTGGTTCCTGTGTTCTCTTGTCGCTCCTGTGTTCTCTTGTGGTTCCTGTGTCCTCTTGTGGTTCCTGTGTCCTCTTGTGGCTCCTGTGTTCTCTTGTGGTTCCTGTGTTCTCTTGTGGCTCCTGTGTACTCTTGTGGTTCCTGTGTTCTCTTGTGGTTCCTGTGTCCTCTTGTGGCTCCTGTGTACTCTTGTGGCTCCTGTGTTCTCTTGTGGTTCCTGTGTTCTCTTGTGGTTCCTGTGTTCTCTTGTGGTTCCTGTGTACTCTTGTGGTTCCTGTGTTCTCTTGTGGTTCCTGTGTCCTCTTGTGGCTCCTGTGTACTCTTGTGGCTCCTGTGTTCTCTTGTCGCTCCTGTGTCCTCTTGTGGCTCCTGTGTACTCTTGTGGCTCCTGTGTTCTCTTGTGGCTCCTGTGTTCTCTTGTGGTTCCTGTGTACTCTTGTGGTTCCTGTGTTCTCTTGTGGTTCCTGTGTACTCTTGTGGCTCCTGTGTACTCTTGTGGCTCCTGTGTTCTCTTGTGGTTCCTGTGTACTCTTGTGGTTCCTGTGTTCTCTTGTGGCTCCTGTGTTCTCTTGTGGCTCCTGTGTACTCTTGTGGTTCCTGTGTTCTCTTGTGGTTCCTGTGTACTCTTGTGGTTCCTGTGTTCTCTTGTGGCTCCTGTGTACTCTTGTGGTTCCTGTGTACTCTTGTGGTTCCTGTGTACTCTTGTGGTTCCTGTGTACTCTTGTGGTTCCTGTGTACTCTTGTGGCTCCTGTGTTCTCTTGTGGTTCCTGTGTACTCTTGTGGTTCCTGTGTTCTCTTGTGGCTCCTGTGTACTCTTGTGGCTCCTGTGTTCTCCTGTGGCTCCTGTGTACTCTTGTGGTTCCTGTGTACTCTTGTGGTTCCTGTGTTCTCTTGTGGCTCCTGTGTACTCTTGTGGCTCCTGTGTTCTCTTGTCGCTCCTGTGTCCTCTTGTGGCTCCTGTGTCCTCTTGTGGCTCCTGTGTACTCTTGTGGCTCCTGTGTTCTCTTGTGGTTCCTGTGTACTCTTGTGGTTCCTGTGTTCTCTTGTGGCTCCTGTGTTCTCTTGTGGTTCCTGTGTACTCTTGTGGTTCCTGTGTTCTCTTGTGGTTCCTGTGTCCTGTTGTGGCTCCTGTGTACTATTGTGGCTCCTGTGTACTCTTGTGGCTCCTGTGTTCTCTTGTGGTTCCTGTGTACTCTTGTGGTTCCTGTGTTCTCTTGTGGCTCCTGTGTTCTCTTGTGGTTCCTGTGTACTCTTGAAGTTCCTGTGTTCTCTTGTGGTTCCTGTGTTCTCTTGTGGTTCCTGTGTACTCTTGTGGTTCCTGTGTACTCTTGTGGTTCCTGTGTACTCTTGTGGCTCCTGTGTTCCCTTGTGGCTCCTGTGTACTCTTGTGCTTCCTGTGTACTCTTGTGGCTCCTGTGTACTCTTGTGATTCCTGTGTACTCTTGTGGTTCCTGTGTTCTCTTGTGGTTCCTGTGTACTCTTGTGGCTCCTGTGTTCTCTTGTGGTTCCTGTGTACTCTTGTGGTTCCTGTGTACTCTTGTGGTTCCTAGGTTCTCTGGTGGCCTCTACATCAGTGTGTATGTGTCCTTACCTATATGTGGTTGCAGGGATCGATTCATAGCTCCTGGCCCTGCCTCTTCGCTGGTCGCTACTAAGTCCACCCTGGTGTGCATGTGCGCGCGCATGCGTGTACTCACCTAGTTGTGGTTGCAGGGGTCGAGTCACAGCTCCTACCACCGCCTCTTCACTGGTCGCTACTAGGTCACTTTTCCTGCTCCATGAGCTTTATCATACCTCTTCTTAAAGCTATGTATCTATCCTGCCTCCACTACATCACTTCGCAGACTATTCCACTTCCTGACAACTCTGTGACAAGAAATACTTCCCAACATCCCTGTAGGTGTGCTCACCTACATGTGGCTGCAGGGGGTCGATTCACAGCTGCCATATGTGCGTGTGGTTAGGTGTGTGTGTATGTAAGGAGTAGCGTGGTGGCTGCAGCTGAACGTATCTTGGGCTCCCAAATTGATTTTCTCTGATGAGGGAGCTACCCAGGATCAAGCCAGTGTCCGCACACGCCCCCGACCCTGGCTTCCACTCACCCGCACCTCACCCACTCCACCTTTCACAACACCCCCCACTCCCCTCTCATTCCTCTCGGCGATCCCGCTGCATCCGCCGTGGGGTTTAAAGGTGAGTCTGCAGCAGGTTAATGGTGTGGTGGGGGTTGGGAGGGGGAGTTTTGGAGGTGGTTGAGAGGGTGGAGGGTCGGGACGAGGGGACAGACTTGGCAGTATGGCGGCCACCACAACATTACCAGCCAGGCTGCCAATACGCGCCCACCACCACACTTTATGCCCATTTATACCCTTTTCACGCCACACCTCAACGACGCAACGCCCTTGCAATTATCAATTGATCTCGCTCTTCACCTTGTGGGGCCTATTAGTGCCTGACAACGGCGCGCAAGTCCTCTCTGTGCCGCTTAAATATGAACGCAGACCTGAGTGAATGAGAGGAGGGTTGAGGAGGGGAGGAATTTTAGCCACGAGTCGCCACAATTAGTCACGAGTCGCCACGAGCGCGTCTTGATGGAATAATGAGGTGGGGGAGGGAGTGGGAGGGGGGTAACTGCGTGACGCACCCCTGACGACCTTTGATCTTCAGGTCTTAAAAAAAAAAAAAACAGGTGAAATAGTGTGTTTTAAAGTGGGAGTGTATGGTAGGGGGCGGCGCCCCCCACCACCTCTCATCACCAGCCAATCACCGACCTCCGCTGCCACCACACGCGGAGCATCAATACCCCCCCAAAAAAAAAAAAAAAAAAATCTTTGAAAAATTTTGGAAGTGATAAAAAAGGAAGGTGGAGGACGAGGGAACGAAGGTGTGAGGAGCTATGATCACGACGTACCGGATACCACGTTGTGGGGTAATGGAGGTGTTAGCTCCACCTAGGCGCCGGGTGGAAAAAGCCACAACTACCCCAGAAAATTCGAAGTGAAAGCCAAACGACAGCGAAGTGAGAAGTGAGGTGAGGGAAGTGGTAGGTGAGGTGAGGTCATGTCAAGTCTCACCTCTACTGTGAGATCAACATATCTACAACAAGCACCCCTCGGGGGAGGTCCCTAAATGCAGGTGAGGGACGGGTGAGTGGGAGCTCTTGATCCAAGGCCCCTGGAGGTATCCTTCCCCTCCCACTCCCGCCCAGGAGCGACTTGGCCCCTACGGATTTAACACTCCATGATGCGGAAGTACGGGAGGAGTGGCGGGACTGAGAGTCATCTTAGGGATGCTGCGTTCTGATGGAGGGATGCTGGAAGACGAACACTGTTACGGAGACGTTATTAATGGTAGACGTGGGAAGAACCCCAGCCTGTCCATCTGCGCATCTCGTCAGCCTTCGTTGGAGGGAGAGAGAGCGCGAAACCCTACGGCCTATGTGGGGGGGGGGAAGGAGGAGGAAGTAACGTGATGCCAGAATGACAAGAGAGCCTCACTATGAATGGTACTGGGAAATCTTGCTATAAGTATTACGCTGTTAACAGCTGTGTCGGCACTGATACGTGAGGATGGATGGCCACTGTGGAAACCAGAAACAGGTACAGAGAGTGTTGGTTATGGATGAAGCCACTGGTGGGCGAAACGTTTCCCCAGTAAAGATACACAAGTGTCTAATACATCATGGACAAAAAGGAGGGTCTAATACGTCGGTTTTTTGAACCAGTTATCCTCGTAGCAGTTAATATAATCCTCTAACAGAGGATTGAAGAGGAGCTCCAATCCTCTGCCGTCATTTTGTGTCGCATTCAATCATTTATACTCTCGTTTCTGGAATCCATTGTTTCATTATGGCGTCGGTTGAATGAGCCAAACTCGGCTCACCTCAGGCCATTGGTACCCCCTTTAACCACAGATAGTTTTCCCAGAGGACCATTTTATGTTTCTTAACGGTTTCTTAACAGGACAAGGAACATTGCTTGGCTCAGGCAAGGCAAACACTTTTGTGAAACAAATCACGGAAAGGGTAGTGGGATCTGAACCCATGGCAAGCGAATCTTAAAACTCAATCATGTTATTACGATTTCGTGAGTTACCTCTGTATTCTTCTAGTCCGTCAAAGAGAAAACTGTGCAAATTGTATGGGACAAGACGGGAAGACGATCAGTCTGATGGAACGCAAGTCTAATACCCAAAGGGCGAAGAAGTGCTGTTATTTACATTCTGCAGATCAGAAGTGAGGTGGGAGGGAGAAAGTAGGAGAGTCTTCAGAGAAGCTGACGCAGGGAAGGAGAAAGTTCCTTAACAAAGGCGTGACGCAACAGGTGCTAAACACCCCGACGCATTAAGTGTTTATTTATCGAGGTTGTTTTAGACTGAGAGCAGTCGGAGCAAGACACGACATGCGTTTTATGGCATTTACACTAGAGAATGTTTCGCCTTCCTGGCGGAGGAAACGTCTCAACAGATACCATAAACAACACAATGTCTTGCTCACCTACTTGTTGTGTCTGCTACTAGTCATATAATGAGTTGTTAGAGTTAACGAAGTTAAGAAAACAGATGGTGAAGACGCCGAGGATCACAGATGGTGAAGGCGCTGAGGATCACAGATGGTGAAGGCGCTGAGGATCACAGATGGTGAAGGCGCTGAGGATCACAGATGGTGAAGGCGCTGAGGATCACAGATGGTGAAGGCGCTGAGGATCACAGATGGTGAAGAAACTGAGGATCACAGATGGTGAAGACGCCGAGGATCACAGATGGTGAAGGCGCTGAGGATCACAGATGGTGAAGGCGCTGAGGATCACAGATGGTGAAGGCGCTGAGGATCACAGATGGTGAAGGCGCTGAGGATCACAGATGGTGAAGGCGCTGAGGATCACAGATGGTGAAGAAACTGAGGATCACAGATGGTGAAGACGCCGAGGATCACAGATGGTGAAGACGCTGAGGATCACAGATGGTGAAGACGCCGAGGATCACAGAAGGTGAAGACGCTGAGGATCACAGATGGTGAAGGCGCTGAGGATCACAGATGGTGAAGACGCTGAGGATCACAGATGGTGAAGACGCTGAGGATCACAGATAGTGAAGACGCTGAGGATCACAGATGGTGAAGACGCTGAGGATCACATATGGTGAAGACGCTGAGGATCACAGATGGTGAAGACGCTGAGGATCACAGATGGTGAAGACACTGAGGATCACAGATGGTGAAGACGCTGAGGATCACAGATGGTGAAGACGCTGAGGATCACAGATAGTGAAGACGCTGAGGATCACAGATGGTGAAGACGCTGAGGATCACAGATGGCGAAGACACTGAGGATCACAGATGGTGAAGACGCCGAGGATCACAGATAGTGAAGACGCTGAGGATCACAGATGGTGAAGACGGTGAGGATCACAGATGGTGACGCTGAGGATCACAGATGGTGAAGACGCTGAGGATTACAGATGCTGAGGACACCGAGGATCACAGATGCTGAGGACACTGAGGATCACATATGCTGAGGACACTGAGGATCACAGATGCTGAGGACACCGAGGATCACAGATGCTGAGGACACTGAGGATCACAGATGCTGAGGACACCGAGGATCACAGATGCTGAGGACACTGAGGATCACAGATGCTGAGGACACTGAGGATCACAGATGCTGAGGACACTGAGGATCACAGATGCTGAGGACACCGAGGATCACAGATGCTGAGGACACTGAGGATCACATATGCTGAGGACACTGAGGATCACAGATGCTGAGGACACCGAGGATCACAGATGCTGAGGACACTGAGGATCACAGATGCTGAGGACACCGAGGATCACAGATGCTGAGGACACTGAGGATCACAGATGCTGAGGACACTGAGGATCACATATGCTGAGGACACTGAGGATCACAGATGCTGAGGACACCGAGGATCACATATGCTGAGGACACTGAGGATCACAGATGCTGAGGACACCGAGGATCACAGATGCTGAGGACACTGAGGATCACAGATGCTGAGGACACAGGATCACAGATGCTGAGGACACAGGATCACAGATGCTGAGGACACAGGATCACAGATGCTGAGGACACTGAGGATCACAGATGCTGAGGACACCGAGGATCACAGATGCTGAGGACACTGAGGATCACAGATGCTGAGGACACAGGATCACAGATGCTGAGGACACCGAGGAAGAAACAGACCAATAACACTTCCCTTCACAGTTTTGTGCCTGGTGAGAAGAGCACTGGATGTCCATGGCACTACACTAAGGCCATGCAGTACATGGATCAGAACATAAAACCACAGTCACATTTCAGTGTCCGTGACCACCAGGGGAAACAAGTTGTCAGTAAAGAGTCTCATTCAGCATCGTTTTATAACCTCACTAAAGTTTAATTACCGCACTTTAAACTGATACCAAAGACATTAACTTAATCGGCGTTAACAGCGGCATCTCGCATGTTAATCATAAGAACATAAGAACATAAGAAAGGAGGAACACTGCAGCAGGCCTGTTGGCCCATACTAGGCATGTCCTTCACAATCCGTCCCACTAACAGAATATTTGTTCAACCCAATTTTCAATTCTACCCACTCATGCGCGAGTCCCACTCAAATCCAACCCCTCTCACTCATGAATTTATCCAACCTAAATTTGAAACTACCCAAGGTCCTAGCTTCAATAACCCTACTAGGCAGACTGTTCCACTCATCAACTACCCTATTTCCAAACCAATACTTTCCTATATCCTTTCTAAATCTAAACTTATCTAACTTGAATCCATTATGTGAAGACGTGTCTTGTGTGCTCTCTGTCAATCTGAAGAAGATGTCCTCTCTTGAGCTACTCTACCAGCAGCTGAAGGAAGAACTGAGGGTAGCTAAGCTTGAGATACAGCGACTGACTGAGGAAAACAAGAGGATTCGTAGTAATCCTCCTGTTGAGAATCCTCAAGCCAGGAAAGGAACCTGGACAGTGGCTAAAACGCATGGGACAAAGTTAAGGCTCAAGAGGACGGGTGGAGAGGTAGAAACAACGAAGACCCAGGAGAATGTTGTGGAAACATCGAACCCATTCTCCGTGCTACCCGATGAATGTGAGTCGACTTCTGGGAGCGTCACGACGAAACACACAAAGGAAGGTAAAAACATTGTTGTTGTTGGGGACAGTCAGGTTAGGTACATGGATAGGGCTTTCTGTTTGATTGATAGGAGTAGGAGACAGAGGGTTTGCTTTCCTGGGGCTGGGATGGAGGATATTGTTAGCCGTCTGGACGACATCATGAGAGGTAATGGGAGCAATCCTATTATCTGTCTCAGTGCTGGAGGCAACGATGTTGGCAGACGTAGGAGTGAGGACCTGACTAGCAGGTTTAGGTCAGCAATAGACATAATTAGGAAGAAGGGTGGGAACCCTGTCATATGTGGTATTTTGCCAAGGAGAGGAGTTGGAAATGAATGGCTGTCCAGGGCAATTGGTGTCAATTGCTGGCTGGACAAATACTGTAAGGAAAATTCAGTAACATTCATTGACAACTGGGACCTCTTCTATGGCAGAAATGACATGTATGCCAGGGATGGGGTTCACTTATCCAGGTCTGGGGTGGGGGCACTGGCAACTGCAGTGGAGGGAGCTGTTAGGGCTTTAAACTAGAAATAGTTAGTGGTATGGGTTTTGGGGGGAAAACAGAGAAGTCCCAGTGTAGTAATATTATAAGTTGTAGGAGAACTAGTAATAGGCAGAATAAGGTGGATAGTGGAAAGCTAGTGACACTAGATGACAAGGACAGTAATAGGTATAGTGGAAAAACAGAGATGAGCAGGAAGGGTAAAGAGAAAGGAGGGTCTCTAAATATATATTACACCAATAGTCGTAGTGCTAGGAATAAGATGGACGAGTTGAGATTAGTTGCAAGTACGGGTAATATTGATGTTTTTGCAATAACTGAGACATGGTTTAATATGAAAAATCGGGACTTGCCTGCCGAATGTCACATTCAGGGTTTTAAATTGTTCCAAGTAGACAGAAGTATCGGGAAAGGGGGTGGGGTGGCACTCTATGTCCGTGATCATTTAAATTGTTGCATAAAAACGGGTATAAAGTCTGAATTAACACATACAGAGTCTGTCTGGATAGAATTTTCAGAGGGGTGTGAAAAATTGATTTTAGGCGTGATTTACCGTCCTCCAAACTTAGATAGGGAACAAGGGAGACTACTTTGGGAGGAAATTGTTAAGGCCACAAGACACGATAACGTAGTAATTCTAGGGGACTTTAACTTTAGTCTGATTGATTGGAATTTCATGACAGGGAATTTAGAATCTATCGACTTTTTAGAAGTAGTTCAGGATTGCTTTTTGAAGCAGTTTGTAACAGAACCTACAAGGGGAAATAACCTACTTGACTTGGTTCTGGCAAGCAAGGAAACCCTTGTTAATAATTTAGAAATTACAGAGGAACTCGGCTCAAGCGACCACAAGTCAATTACCTTTAGCATTGAATGGATGTATGATAGTAGGGATAATTCAGTAATGGTCCCAGATTTTCGCTTTGCAGATTATAATGGACTTAGAGAACACTTATCAACTGTGGACTGGGGTGAAGAAGAGAGGTATCAATATGACAGTTTTCTTAACGCTATACAGGCTGCCCAAAGAACATTTATCCCGTATAAAGAAATTAGATCAAGTAGAAATGACCCAAAATGGATGAATAATAGGCTCAAATATCTTTTAGGGCAGAAGAAAGGAATTTATAGGCGCATAAAAAGAGGTGAGGGTCATCTTATAAATCAGTATACTGACATTAAGAGGGACGTTAAAAAGGGAATAAGAAAAGCTAAACGGGACTATGAAATTAAAGTTGCTAGGGATTCAAAAACTAACCCAAAAAGTTTTTTCCAGGTTTATAGAACAAAAGTTAGGGATAAGATAGGTCCCCTTAAAAATAACTTTGGGCATCTTACTGACAAGGAGAATGATATGTGCTCTATTTTTAATAATTATTTTCTCTCGGTTTTCACACAGGAAGACATTAATAATATCCCAGTAATTAATTTTTACAGAGGCCCAGAAGAAGATAAATTATGTAATATCACAGTCACTAGCGAAATGATTATGAAACAGCTGGACCGACTGAAACAAAATAAATCGCCGGGTCCTGATGAGCTTTTTGCAAGGGTTCTTAAGGAATGCAAAATGGAACTCTGTGAACCAATATCTAACATTTTTAATTTATCTCTTCAAACAGGTGTAGTGTCTGATATGTGGAAGATGGCTAATGTAATTCCTATTTTTAAAGCAGGGGACAAGTCACTACCGTCAAACTACCGCCCAATAAGCCTGACCTCAATTGTAGGCAAATTACTAGAGTCAATTATAGCTGATATTATTAGAAGCCATCTAGATAACCATAATTTGATTAATGATACCCAGCATGGATTCACGAGGGGCCGTTCCTGCCTATCTAATTTATTAACCTTCTTCAGTAAAGCTTTTGAGGCTGTTGATCACGATAAAGAATTCGATATTGTTTATTTAGACTTTAGTAAGGCTTTTGATAGAGTACCGCACCAGAGACTGTTAAAGAAAGTGGCAGCTCATGGCATTGGGGGAAAAGTGCTGTCATGGATCGAGTCATGGCTCACCAATAGGAAGCAGAGAGTGTGCATAAATGGGGTTAAATCCGAATGGGGACTTGTAACAAGTGGTGTTCCACAGGGATCAGTCTTAGGCCCATTGTTATTTATAATATATATCAATGACCTTGATGAGGGAATTACTAGTGATATGAGCAAATTCGCCGACGACACGAAGATAGGTAGGATAATTGATTCAAACATAGATGTCATAGAACTTCAGGAAGATTTAGACAAACTTAATTCGTGGTCAGAAAAGTGGCAGATGCAGTTCAATGTAGATAAATGCAAGGTTCTGAAGCTCGGGAGTGTCCATAACCCAAGCACTTATAAGTTAAATAACGTAGAACTTAGCCATACAGATTGAGAGAAGGACTTGGGGGTGATGGTAAGCAGCAACCTTAAACCAAGACAGCAATGCCTAAGCGTACGTAATAAGGCAAATAGATTACTGGGATTTATATCAAGAAGTGTTAGCAACAGAAGTCCAGAGGTTATATTACAGCTTTATACATCATTAGTAAGGCCTCACCTAGATTACGCAGCTCAGTTCTGGTCTCCATATTACAGAATGGACATAAATTCGTTAGAAAACATTCAGCGTAGAATGACTAAATTAATACATAGCATTAGAAATCTTCCTTACGAAGAAAGATTGAAGACCCTAAAATTACATTCACTTGTAAGACGTAGAATGAGGGAGACATGATCGAGGTATACAAGTGGAAAATGGGTATTAACAAAGGGGATATAAATAAGGTCTTGAGGATATCTCTCCAAGAGAGAACACGCAATAATGGATTCAAGTTAGATAAGTTTAGATTTAGAAAGGATATAGGAAAGTATTGGTTTGGAAATAGGGTAGTTGATGAGTGGAACAGTCTGCCTAGTAGGGTTATTGAAGCTAGGACCTTAGGTAGTTTCAAATTTAGGTTGGATAAATTCATGAGTGAGAGGGGTTGGATTTGAGTGGGACTCGCGCATGAGTGGGTAGAATTGTCAAAGCTTATTTCTTGGGTAGCATTGAAAATTGGGTTGAGCAAATATTCTGTTAGTGGGACGGATTGTGAAGGACCTGCCTAGTATGGGCCAACAGGCCTGCTGCAGTGTTCCTCCTTTCTTATGTTCTTATGTTCTTATTATTGCGGGTTCTCTCTTGGAGAGATATCCTCAAGACCTTATTTATATCCCCTTTGTTAATACCCATTTTCCACTTGTATACCTCGATCATGTCTCCCCTCATTCTACGTCTTACAAGTGAATGTAATTTTAGGGTCTTCAATCTTTCTTCGTAAGGAAGATTTCTAATGCTATGTATTAATTTAGTCATTCTACGCTGAATGTTTTCTAACGAATTTATGTCCATTCTGTAATATGGAGACCAGAACTGAGCTGCGTAATCTAGGTGAGGCCTTACTAATGATGTATAAAGCTGTAATATAACCTCTGGACTTCTGTTGCTAACACTTCTTGATATAAATCCCAGTAATCTATTTGCCTTATTACGTACGCTCAGGCATTGCTGTCTTGGTTTAAGGTTGCTGCTTACCATCACCCCCAAGTCCTTCTCGCAATCTGTATGGCTAAGTTCTAGGTTATTTAACTTATAAGTGCTTGGGTTATGGACACTCCCGAGCTTCAGAACCTTGCATTTATCTACATTGAACTGCATCTGCCACTTTTCTGACCACGAATTAAGTTTGTCTAAATCTTCCTGAAGTTCTATGACATCTATGTTTGAATCAATTATCCTACCTATCTTCGTGTCGTCGGCGAATTTGCTCATATCACTAGTAATTCCCTCATCAAGGTCATTGATGTATATTATAAATAACAATGGGCCTAAGACTGATCCCTGTGGAACACCACTTGTTACAAGTCCCCATTCGGATTTAACCCCATTTATGCACACTCTCTGCTTCCTATTGGTGAGCCATGACTCGATCCATGACAGCACTTTTCCCCCAATGCCATGAGCTGCCACTTTCTTTAACAGTCTCTGGTGCGGTACTCTATCAAAAGCCTTACTAAAGTCTAAATAAACAATATCGAATTCTTTATCGTGATCAACAGCCTCAAAAGCTTTACTGAAGAAGGTTAATAAATTAGATAGGCAGGAACGGCCCCTCGTGAATCCATGCTGGGTATCATTAATCAAATTATGGTTATTTAGATGGCTTCTAATAATATCAGCTATAATTGACTCTAGTAATTTGCCTACAATTGAGGTCAGGCTTATTGGGCGGTAGTTTGACGGTAGTGACTTGTCCCCTGCTTTAAAAATAGGAATTACATTAGCCAAAAAAAATAGGAATTACATTAGCCAAAAAATAGGAATTACATTAGCCAAAAATAGGAATTACATTAGCCTAAAAATAGGAATTACATTAGCCTAAAAATAGGAATTACATTAGCCTAAAAATAGGAATTACATTAACCAAAAATAGGAATTACATTAGCCAAAAATAGGAATTACATTAGCCAAAAATAGGAATTACATTAGCCTTAAATAGGAATTACATTAGCCTTATAAGTGCTTGGGTTATGGACACTCCCGAGCTTCAGAACCTTGCATTTATCTACATTGAACTGCATCTGCCACTTTTCTGACCACGAATTAAGTTTGTCTAAATCTTCCTGAAGTTCTATGACATCTATGTTTGAATCAATTATCCTACCTATCTTCGTGTCGTCGGCGAATTTGCTCATATCACTAGTAATTCCCTCATCAAGGTCATTGATATATATTATAAATAACAATGGGCCTAAGACTGATCCCTGTGGAACACCACTTGTTACAAGTCCCCATTCGGATTTAACCCCATTTATGCACACTCTCTGCTTCCTATTGGTGAGCCATGACTCGATCCATGACAGCACTTTTCCCCCAATGCCATGAGCTGCCACTTTCTTTAACAGTCTCTGGTGCGGTACTCTATCAAAAGCCTTACTAAAGTCTAAATGAACAATAACGTAACCAAAGTTAACCTTAATAACCTTACTAACAATATTAGTCTCGTATAATTTCACAAAATCAATATTTTGTTTCATCCTACAATTTCATCAAGGGTCAAATTTTGTCTCCTGTAATTTGTACAGGACGCTGAACTTCAATGGAGGATCACCATTAACACCGTCTCCAGATGTACTCCTGTTAACCCTTTTGTGGCCTAGTTCCTAGGCCTATTGTGTATCCATATGCTCTTGCACTACCATCCAGAGGATGGATATGGAGTGCACAATAAACTAGCCACTACCATCCACAGGATGAATATGAGGTGCACAATAAACTAGCCACTACCATCCACAGGATGGATATGAGGTGCACAATAAACTAGCCACTACCATCCACAGGATGGATATGAGGTGCACAATAAACTAGCCACTACCATCCACAGGATGGATATGGAGTGCACAATAAACTAGCCACTACCATCCACAGGATGAATATGAGGTGCACAATAAACTAGCCACTACCATCCACAGGATGGATATGAGTGCACAATAAACTAGCCACTACCATCCACAGGATGGATATGAGGTGCACAATAAACTAGCCACTACCATCCACAGGATGGATATGGAGTGCACAATAAACTAGCCACTACCATCCACAGGATGAATATGAGGTGCACAATAAACTAGCCACTACCATCCACAGGATGGATATGGAGTGCACAATAAACTAGCCACTACCATCCACAGGATGAATATGAGGTGCACAATAAACTAGCCACTACCATCCACAGGATGGATATGAGGTGCACAATAAACTAGCCACTACCATCCACAGGATGGATATGGAGTGCACAATAAACTAGCCACTACCATCCACAGGATGGATATGAGGTGCACAATAAACTAGCCACTACCATTTACAGGATGGATATGGAGTGCACAATAAACTAGCCACTACCATCCACAGGATGGATATGGAGTGCACAATAAACTAGCCACTACCATCCACAGGATGGATATGGAGTGCACAATAAACTAGCCACTACCATCCACAGGATGGATATGGAGTGCACAATAAACTAGCCACTACCATCTACAGGATGGATATGGAGTACACAATAAACTAGCCACTACCATCCACAGGATGGATATGGAGTGCACAATAAACTAGCCACTACCATCCACAGGATGGATATGGAGTACACAATAAACTAGCCACTACCATCCACAGGATGGATATGGAGTGCACAATAAACTAGCCACTACCATCCACAGGATGGATATGGAGTGCACAATAAACTAGCCACTACCATCCACAGGATGGATATGGAGTGCACAATAAACTAGCCACTACCATCCACAGGATGGATATGGAGTACACAATAAACTAGCTACTACCATCCACAGGATGGATATGAGGTGCACAATAAACTAGCCACTACCATCCACAGGATGGATATGGAGTGCACAATAAACTAGCCACTACCATCCACAGGATGGATATGGAGTGCACAATAAACTAGCCACTACCATCCACAGGATGGATATGGAGTGCACAATAAACTAGCCACTACCATCCACAGGATGGATATGGAGTGCACAATAAACTAGCCACTACCATCCACAGGATGGATATGGAGTGCACAATAAACTAGCCACTACCATCCACAGGATGGATATGGAGTGCACAATAAACTAGCCACTACCATCCACAGGATGGATATGGAGTGCACAATAAACTAGCCACTACCATCCACAGGATGGATATGGAGTACACAATAAACTAGCCACTACCATCCACAGGATGGATATGAGGTGCACAATAAACTAGCCACTACCATCCACAGGATGGATATGGAGTGCACAATAAACTAGCCACTACCATCCACAGGATGGATATGGAGTGCACAATAAACTAGCCACTACCATCCACAGGATGGATATGGAGTGCACAATAAACTAGCCACTACCATCCACAGGATGGATATGGAGTGCACAATAAACTAGCCGCTTCGGCGGCAAAAATCTAAACCTAAAATCTATCAGCTTAATTATAAAAGCGTTGCTTTAAACGTGGTAACTCCCTGAAGCTTAGGAATTCAAGCTTTACCTAAAACACTACCATCACCAGCTTAATTATCTTTGAAAACATTAAGCGCAGTAAAACTACCAAGCCCTCGTACACAGAGTTCGCCATGAACACAAAAAAATTGAATTCAAACAAAGACGTTTACCACAAAAATACGTCAAAAAATAAAGCACACTAGAGCTTCACTAAACGTAATAAATGAGGCACAGAATTTTCTAAGCGCTGAAAATTCGCTAATCCAGTGACCTGTGCCATGAAAAACACCACACACAGGAAAATGTCGTTCGATCTGACGAGTGGACTTCGAAATTTGGTCTCGGATGTTGTAAATGAACCTCGAGAGTTACTTAGATGCAACACAACTTGGAGATGAACAATGCAGCAGCATCAATACTAATGAAGATACGTCAGAGGCGTGTTGGTAGATAAGAGACGGTAGATGCAGTGACCCAGGTGGTAGACGGTAGATGCAGTGACCCAGGTGGTAGACGGTAGATGCAGTGACCCAGGTGGGGTAGTGTGGGCTATCCACGATGTGTAGCCGGAAGAAATGTGCCCCCAGCCGGATAGGTCCTCTAGGTGGACTCACCACCACAACATCAAGAAATCGAACCCATGGACTGGGTTCATTACAGTCACGAGCGAGTCCAAGATCTGGCGCTGTGTCCGACAGCCAGAGATGATGACAGATTCGTCCTTCAAACCACCGGAGATAGTTCGTTTGTATCCAAAAATCAGAAGATTCCTCCAGCCACGTCTGAGAATGGGCAGTGATGGCAGCACGATCAGCCATCGTGGTTCCTGGGAGACCAGCACAAGAGGAAAGGAAGGAGAGGTGGTCCATACCTTCCTCAAGGGGCCAGAAGCCAGAAATTCCTTGGAGGGCCAGATATGGCCCACTGGTTGTATCTTGCTCTCCAGTATCTTATACACACAAAGATTCTTGAAGCTTAGAAACCTGTACCAGCAAAAGCTTCACCAATATGGGTCAGGCATTATCTAGCTCACTAAGCTTGACCAAAAATGGAAGGTCACGAAGCACATACATGTGGTGCCATGTGCCCTTCCTGCTCCCTTCCATCCCTTGCCATGTCAAAATACGCATGACAGCTCGTGTTAGTGAACATCACCTGTGTATCGATGTATCTACTGTTGTTTGACGCAATTGTAGTGGTGCATCCACCGTTACATGACACATGTGCAGTGGTGTATCCACTCTTGTATGACACATGTGTAGTGGTATGGAGAGCGTGTCCAGAGGAGACACAGCAGAGGCTGCTCACCGGAGGATCTCAGAGTCCAGTGGTTCGGGTAAATGTTTGTTGATGGCGTTTTTGTCTTGGAATTCGGATTTTGGATGAGAATCCGACGTAAAGCCTGTAGAACGTTCTACTTATTACGTTTACTGACTGTTCAGTAACTGGTCATTATGTTTACTGACTCTTCAGTAGCTAAACGTGCGCATTTTCTTATCATTTAATATATATTATTATTATTATTACATTATTATTATTGTTTTTGTTGTTGGTGTTTGTTGCTATTCATGACCATAAGAATAACTCAGCGCATGGAAAACGAGAGGTAATCAGGTATGATCCAAGAAAAGAGAGGATCAAGAGCCTTTCACCGGCACCAAGGCGTCACTTCTCTTGAAGGGATTTGAATGCATCATAATTTTCAACCTCTGTTAATCTAATCTTATTAACGAGTCTGATTCCATGTGTCTGACGTTAACTCTTCTCGATAACGAACCCTGGATAATGATGCCGGGTTCGGACAGCAGTTGTTGCAAGTGGGTGAGCTCCCGGGGCTGTAGGGCCGGGAGACTAAGGGCAGACCCCAGGACTTCCTGAGCTCATCTCTGCGGACTTTCCAGGAAGGCGTTCTAAACTTTAAGGCCGCCACTCGGGTTTCCAGGAAGGAGCTGCCTACTTCTTCCCCTCCTCCACACACGCAAGGATCCGGAATGTAGCCAGTGAACCACCCTTCTCTCCTTCTTATTCTTACGTACCAGCTGGTAAACTTTCCAGCGACTGCTGGAAGAGTTTACCAGCACCATAACACGTTCTTTGAGTCTTCAAAGCCACCTTCCACATATTATAATGTGTCCTTACGGAGTTTCTAGCACGCTCTCCAGACATTCAAATAAATATTCCATGTTTTCTTGCAGGTGATCGCAGGCTTCGGACCATTTGGTAAGTGCTCCCGACTTTCCAGCTTGTGTTCTAGACCACGCAGCAAGTAAACTGCTTTCTCCCTTTCTTACGTACCAGCTCGTACACTCTTCCAGTTACAGATCCGGGCGTTCCAGTTCGGTTCCAGACTAAACACCACGTTATTTCAGCTTTCATACACATTTCCCACATATTATATGTCCTTACAGGCTTTTCACCACGCTCTCCGGACCATCAAACACTCGTTACAATAACATAACACGTACTTAAGACACACTCCCTGGGCTTTCAGGCACACGTTCAAGACATTTTGCGCCCCAAGGCTTTCCAGCACGTTCTTTGAGCCATCACGCGCTCCTTCCAGACATTATGCGCCCCAAGGCTTTCCAGCACATGCTTTGAGCCTTCAAGCGCTCATTCCAGACATTATACTTCCTCGAAGGTTTTCCAGTCAGTGATACCAGCCTTCAGATCATGAATGAGACCCTCCGTCAAGTGTTCCAGACGTTCCAGTAAGTTTTCCAGGAAACAAGCATACCACCTCCTCTTCCTTCGCAGTCCGTAACTCTGGTGTCCGCCAGGTAACACTCGTACGTGATTCTTGATCCAAGGAACTGGAATTCCACTCCCTCCCTCCATTTTCTCCGATGAAACCTTACTGCGCTCTAACGCCCAGGCGTCGTATTACTCTTACGCGTTAAGCGCTTTCCGAAGTGCGTCACCTTTCGGAGCGTATACTTCGTGACTCCGGGTTCGGAGAGCTAGTAATGAAACCGAGCCAGGCTATTGGATAACTAAAGCCGGGTTCAGATAGCCAGTAACGAACACAATACCGGGTAACGAAGCCGGGTTCAGATAGCCAGTAACGAACACAATACCTGGTAATGAAGCCGGGTTCGGATAAAGGATAATGAAGTTGGGATCAAATGGCTGGTAATAAAGCCGGGTTTGGATAGCCAGCCGGATGTGATGATAGTGAAAAGAGTGAGGAAGGAAGCAGGCAGTGACACAGGAAGGGATGCAGGCAGTGAGGCAGGCATTGAGACGGGAAGGGATACAGGCAGTGAGGCAGGCATTGAGACGGGAAGGGATGCAGGCAGTGAGGCATGCATTGAGACAGGAAGGGATGCAGGCAGTGAGGCATGCATTGAGACAGGAAGGGATGCAGGCAGTGACACAGGAAGGGATGCAGGCAGTGAGGCAGGCATTGAGATGGGAAGGGATACAGGCAGTGAGGCAGGCATTGAGACAGGAAGGATGCAGGCAGTGAGGCATGCATTGAGACAGGAAGGATGCAGGCAGTGAGGCATGCATTGAGACAGGAAGGGATGCAGGCAGTGACACAGGAAGGGATGCAGGCAGTGAGGCAGGCATTGAGACAGGAAGGGATGCAGGCAGTGAGGCATGCATTGAGACAGGAAGGGATGCAGGCAGTGACACAGGAAGGGATGCAGGCAGTGAGGCAGGCATTGAGACAGGAAGGGATGCAGGCAGTGAGGCATGCATTGAGACAGGAAGGGATGCAGGCAGTGAGGCAGGCAGTGAGGCAGGCAGGGAGGCAGGCAGGGAGGCAGGCAGTGAGGCAGGCAGGGAGGCAGACAGTGAGGGAGGCAGGCAGTGAGGCAGGCAGGGAGGCAGGCAGTGAGGCAGGCAGGGAGACAGGCAGTGAGGCAGGCAGGGAGGCAGGCAGTGAGGCAGGCAGTGAGGCAGGCAGTGAGGCAGACAGTGAGGCAGGCAGGGAGGCAGGCAGGAGGCAGGCAGGGAGGCAGGCAGGAGGCAGGCAGGGAGGCAGGCAGTGAGGCAGGCAGGGAGGCAGACAGTGAGGGAGGCAGGCAGTGAGGCAGGCAGGAGGCAGGCAGTGAGGCAGGCAGGAGGCAGGCAGTGAGGCAGGCAGGGAGGCAGGCAGGAGGCAGGCAGGGAGGCAGGCAGTGAGGCAGGCAGGGAGGCAGACAGTGAGGAGGCAGGCAGTGAGGCAGGCAGGGAGGCAGGCAGTGAGGCAGGAAGTGAGGCAGGCAGTGAGGCAGGCAGTGAGGCAGGTAGTGAGGCAGGCAGTGAGGCAGGCAGTGAGGCAGGCAGGGAGGCAGACAGTGAGAGGAGGCAGGCAGTGAGGCAGGCAGGAGGCAGGCAGTGAGGCAGGCAGGGAGGCAGGCAGTGAGGCAGGCAGTGAGGCAGACAGTGAGGCAGACAGTGAGGCAGGCAGGGAGGCAGGCAGGGAGGCAGGCAGGGAGGCAGGCAGGGAGGCAGGCAGGGAGGCAGGCAGTGAGGCAGGCAGAGAGGCAGACAGTGAGGGAGGCAGGCAGTGAGGCAGGCAGGGAGGCAGGCAGTGAGGCAGGCAGGGAGGCAGGCAGTGAGGCAGGCAGGGAGGCAGGCAGGGAGGCAGGCAGGGAGGCAGGCAGTGAGGCAGGCAGGGAGGCAGACAGTGAGGGAGGCAGGCAGTGAGGCAGGCAGGGAGGCAGGCAGTGAGGCAGGCAGTGAGGCAGGCTGGGAGGCAGGCAGTGAGGCAGGCAGGGAGGCAGGCAGTGAGGTAGGCAGTGAGGCAGGCAGTGAGGCAGGCAGTGAGGCAGGCAGGAGGCAGGCAGTGAGGCAGGCAGTGAGGCAGGCAGTGAGGCAGGCAGTGAGGCAGGCAGTGAGGCAGGCAGGGAGGCAGGCAGTGAGGCAGGCAGTGAGGCAGGCTGGGAGGCAGGCAGTGAGGCAGGCAGGGAGGCAGGCAGTGAGGTAGGCAGTGAGGTAGGCAGTGAGGCAGGCAGGGAGGCAGGCAGTGAGGCAGGCAGTGAGGCAGGCAGGGAGGCAGGCAGTGAGGCAGGCAGTGAGGCAGGCAGGAGGCAGGCAGTGAGGCAGGCAGTGAGGCAGGCAGTGAGGCAGGCAGTGAGGCAGGCAGGGAGGCAGGCAGTGAGGCAGGCAGGGAGACAGGCAGTGAGGCAGGCAGGGAGGCAGGCAGTGAGGCAGGCAGTGAGGCAGGCAGTGAGGCAGGCAGGGAGGCAGGCAGTGAGGCAGGCAGTGAGGCAGGCAGTGAGGCAGGCAGTGAAGCAAAATTGCACGTTGAACATGGGGAAAAGAGTAAGAGAAAGAGAGAGAGAGAGGTGAGGGAGGGAGAGGTGAGGGAGAGAGAGGTGAGGGAGAGGTGTGAGAGGCGAGGAGCGTGGGTCCTGACAGGAGTTATGGTCCTGGGAGAGAGATGGCGTCAACAGGGAGTGCCAGGGTGAGGGAGAGTGCGAGGATGAGGGAGAGTGCCAGGGAGAGGGAGAGAGAGAGCCAGGGTGAGGGAGAGTGAGAGTACCACGGTGAGGGAGAGTGCCAGGGTGAGGAAGTGCTAAGGTGAAGTACGAGGGTGAGATAGTGCAAGGGTTAGGAAGAGTACCAGTGAGTGCTAGGGTGAGGGAGACTGCCAGGGTGAGGGAGTGCCAGGGTGAGGGAGAGGGTGCCAGGGTGAGGGAGAGTACCACGGTGAGGGGAAGTGCCAGGGTGAGGAAGTGCCAGGGTGATTTACGAGGATGAGAGAGTGAAAGGGTTAGGGAGAGTACCAGTGAGAGTGCTAGGGTGAGGGAGTGTCAGGGTGAGGGAGTGCCAGGGTGAGGGAGTGCAAGGGTGAGGGAGTGCCAGGGTGAGGGAGTGCCAGGGTGAGGGAGTGCCAGGGTGAGGGAGAGTGCCAGGGTGAGGGAGAGTGCCAGAGTGAGAGAGAGTACCAGGGTGAGAGAGTACCAGGGTGAGGGAGAGTGCTAGGGTGAGGGAGTGCCAGGGTGACGGAGAGTGCCAGGGTGACGGAGAGTGCCATAGTGAGAGTGCCAAGGTGAGGAAGAGTGCCAGAGTGAGAGAGTGCCACGGTGTTGTTGTGTTTGTGAGGTCTCTTGTTCCCAGGTAATGAAGGAGACAAGTCTTCTGGCCTGTTCAACCTTCTCTCACCTGTTTGTGAGGTCTCTTGTTCCCAGGTAATGGAGGAGACAAGTCTTCTGGCCTGTTCAACCTTCTCTCACCTGCTTGTGACTTGACAATGGCCCAGAAGGGACCGAAAAGTCGTCGTAAGTTCACTCTCGTGTGTTTGGGTAACTAGTGAAGCGAGTGAGAGGCTGGGCAGGAGTGAATGAGCCCTGATTTTACTCTATGGTATCTTAGGTCAGCATGGTGGCAGCTTCCATACACGTTCTTCTGATCACATCACCTTCATGTACTATGAGTTGGGCTGTCACCTTCACACCTTCACCTACACACACACACACACACACACACACGCACACACACACACACACACGCACACACACACACACAAACACACACACACACACACACACACACACACACACACAACTCAGGGGACTGCCTTATGAAGAAAGGTTGAGGGAAATAGGACTAACAACACTGGAGGACAGAAGGGTTAGAGGAGACATGATAACGACATACAAAATACTGCGGGGAATCGACAAGGTAGATAGTGACAGGATGTTCCAGAGAGGAAACACAGAAACAAGGGGACACAACTGGAAGCTGAAGACTCAGATGAGTCAGAGGGATGTTAGGAAGCAATTCTTCAGCCATAGAGTAGTTAGGAAGTGGAATAGTTTAGCGAACGATATAGTGGAGGCGGGAACCATACATAGTTTTAAGACAAGGTATGATAAAGCTCACGGAGCAGGGAGAGCAGAGACCCAGTAGCGGACAGTGCAGAGGCGGGGCCAGGAGCTGAGTCTCGACCCCTGCAACCACAATTAGGTGAGTACAATTAGGTGAGTACATACATACAAAAAAAAAACACACACAACAACAACAACCAGGATAAAAATCACTTTGTACACAGGTGTACATAAACAGTCACTTCCTGTACACAGGTGCACATGAACAGTCACTACCTGTACACAGGTGCACATGAACAGTCACTACCTGTATACTCAGTCTCGTGTATATACCTCCCCTTGTATATAACTCTCCTTGTATATACCTCTCCTTGTATATACATCCCCTTGCATATTCCTCTCCTTGTATATACATCCCCTTGCATATTCCTCTCCTTGTATATACATCCCCTTGCATATTCCTCTCCTTGTATATACCTCCCCCTGTATATACCTCCCCTTGTATATACCTCCCCCTGTATATACCTCTCCTTGTATATACCTCTCCTTGTATATACCTCTCCTTGTATATACCTCTCCTTGTATATACCTCTCCTTGTATATACCTCTCCTTGCATATACCTCCCCTTGTATATACCTCCCCTATATATACCTCTCCTTGTATATACCTCTTCTTGTATATACTTCTCCTTGTATGTACTTCTTGTATATACCTCTCATTGTATATACCTCTCCTTGTATATATCTCCCCTTGTATATACCTCCTTGTATATACCTCCCCTTGTATATACTTCTTTGTATATACCTCCCCTTGTATATACCTCTCCCTGTATATACTTCCTGTATATACCTCCCCTTGTATATACCTCTCCTTGTATACACTTCTCTTTGTATATACCTCCCCCTATATATACCTCTCCTTGTATATACCTCCCCTTGTATATACCTCTCCTTGTACATAAAGCTGTGCATTAAGAACCACCTTCAAGGAAGCCGAAATTGCAGATCCAGAGAACGCACAATGAACTTTCACTGCACGTGTAAATTCAGTATTGCACCTCAGTTACTGGGAAAGTTTGAAGTCCTGTGACCTGTACTCCTTGGAACGTAGGCGAGAACGATACATCATAATCTACGCCTGGAAAATCCTAGAGGGACTGGTTACAAATCTGCACGCACAAATCGCTGCCTATGAGAGCAAAAGACTCGGCACTCTTCAGGTAGCTTGTTCTATCTAGGCTGGAATATTGCTGCACACTAACAGCACATTCAAGGCAGGTGAAATTGCTGACCTAGAAAATGTACAGAGAACCTTCACGGCACGCATAACTGCAATAAAACACCTCAGTTACTGGGAACGCTTGAAGTCCTCGACCTGTACTCCCTAGAACGCAGGCGGGAGAGATACATAATTATATACACTTTGAAAATCCTAGAGGGATTAGTACCAAACTTGCACACGAAAATCACTCCCTATGAAAGTAAAAGACTCGGCAGACGATGCAACATTCCCCAATGAAAAGCAGGGGTGCCACTAGCACGATAAGAGACAACAATAAGTGTCAGGGTCCCAAGACTGTTCAACTGCCTCCCAGCATACATTAGGTGGATTACCAATAGACCCCTGGCTGTCTTCAAGCAGGCACTGGACAGGCACCTAGTCAGTACCAGACTGCCGGGGTGTGGTTCGTACGTCTGGTTGCGTGCGGCCAACAGTAACAGCCTGGTTGATCAGGCCCTGAACCACCATGAGGCCTGGTCATGGACCGGGCCGCGGGGGCGTTGACCCCCGGAACACCCTCCAGGTAGAAGCCAGGTATGTTATACTTAATGTTCATGTTTTATTTAAAAACATCATGTACATGTACGTAATATACATCATGTACATGTACGTAATATACATCATGTACATGTACGTAATATACATGTACATGTACGTAATATACATCATGTACATTATACATCATGTACATGTACGTAATATGCATCATGTACATGTACGTAATATACATCATGTACATGTACGTAATATACATCATGTACATGTACGCTATATATCATGTACATATACGTAATATACATCATGTACATGTACGTAATATACATCATGTACATGTACGTAATATACATCATGTACATGTACGTAATATACATCATGTACATGTACGTAATATACATCATGTACATATACGTAATATACATCATGTACATGTACGTAAAATACATCATGTACATGTACGTAATATAGATCATGTACATGTACATAATGTGCACCAGGAGTTAGAACCACACCTGCTACTCCTCCCAGGCACAGTGCACAGCCCCACTTCACACGTGACATGCGTACAGATTTAGACGCTTAATGTGCGTGGCCAGACACCACGCTGCCAGACGTGTCGTTGGCGAAAAAAATAATTCCCCCATTCAACGAGACTTAAAAATAGTCGCTAATGACTAGTCTATTTCGATAGGTTGGTTGGTACGTGAAGTGTGTGTGTGTGTGTGTGTGTGTGTGTGTGTGTGAGGGATACACTGGAGTGAACACTTAATACCAAGAGAACGAAGTCTGGAAAATAAAAACAGTGCCATAAGTCTGCAAGATATATGATGTGGAAGATCATGGAAATGTTGCAACACATAAGTGGGAGATGTGCACGGTCAGTGCAGCTACAAGATGATCAGTACAGCTGCAAGATGGTCAGTACAGCTGCAAGACAGTCAGTACAGCAGCAAGACAACACCCAGGAACAGACTCCGGAAGGTTGAGTAGAGAAGCAACAGAGGTCCTGAGGGTCAGTCTCTGAGCAACAAAGGCTATGGAAGGTCAGTATCAGAGAAACAAAGGCTATGGAAGGTCAGTCTGTGAGCAACAAAAGCTCTGGAAGGCCAGTATCAAAGCAACAAAGGCTCTGGAAGGTCAATATCAGAGCAACAAATGCTATGAAAGGTCAGAATAAGAACAACAAATGCTCGGGAAGGTCAGTCTTACAGCAACAAGTTAATCGTGCAGAAGAGGGTGTAGCAGTTGCCAGTAAGATGACAGCGGACTGGAAAGGGAAAACCGCCAACAATTTACTAGCCTGGAAGATGGATCCCTCAATATAATAAAGTGTTTCCCATCTCTATCGAGGAGTCAGAGGCTGGATGGAGGAGCGGGGAAGATAAGCACCACAATCCAGGCAAAAGCTAGTGAGCCCTGAAGTAGGTCACACTGGCAGCCGACAAGGAATTAGCCAGTCTGGAATGAAGTGAGTTGTTGTTTAGGAGTTTCGCTGGAATGTTGGGAGGCCGCAGAGGCCGACCAGAGGGTGTGAGAGCCAGCCTGGAAGATGGTCTGAGGGATGGGGGAAGGGAAGTTTGGAAGGAGGGTATTTAAGGCGAATCTTGAAAGAGGGTTTTTATAAGAAGGGTCTTGAAGGAAGGTCATAGGGAAAGGTTTGACAGGATATTTTCAGAGGAGGGACTGGAGCGATAGCCAGGAAGGAGATTCTTGAAGGAAGGTCTGGAATGAAGGTCTGGAACGGTAGCCAAGAAGGAGATTCTTGAAGGAAATTCTTGAAAGTCTAGAAGGAGGATCTGGAACGGTAGCCAAGAAGATTCTTGAAGGAGAGTCTGGAACGAGGGTATGGAAAGATAGCTAGGAAGGAGATTCTTGAAAGAGATTCTTCAAGGAGTGTCTGGAATGAGGGTCTGAAAGTGTTTCAGAGAGGTTGAAAATTATCGATTTTTAATTTTCTTTCGTGTCCAGCAACAGCGACGTCTCGGTAGTTTCACCCTCTTTGGTGGCGCAAACAAGGGGAGGGGGGAGGGGGGAGGGGGAGAAAAAGATGTATCCAAACGGAGGCATAGAAATAGCCAGGAGCCAGGCGATCACGAGAAAGATACAACACACTTCCTGGAAAACCATCTTTGGTTGCCTATTCCAGGCCGGTGATGAAGCGTCATGTCTCTCTCACTTACTGCACCCTCTCTTTCTCCCCCTTTCTCCTCCTCCTCCTCTTCATCTTCCTCTCTCTCTCCTTCTCTCTTACACAGGGTTTTGTAAAGTCAGGTTAATGTTAAGGTTTTTCTCTCTCTTTCCCTTTTCTCTCTTCCTCGCCACGTTTCCTTCCACCACTCTCTTTCATCTTTTTTACTCCCTTCTCTTTATTGCCTCTGTCCTTTCTTTATTTTCTGCTCCTTTCTCTGCTCTTTCTCTTATTTATTTCCTTCCTCTCCATCATTACTCTTTTCTCTTTTGTCCCCTGTACAAGTACTTGTTATTTCTTCCTTGCCCTCACCTCTCTCCCTCCTCTCTTACCACTCTCTCCCACCTCTCTTACAACTCTCCCTCCTCTCTCACGCCTCTCTTACCACTCTCTGTCTCTCCTCTTTTATCAATCTCCCTCCGCTCTTACCACTCTCCCTCCTCTCTTACCACTCTCCCTCCTCTCTTACCCCTCTCCCTCAAGTTTTCTCAACCCATGTATGTTACACCAGTCAGCCCTCTTTTTCTCTTCCTTTTCTCTTCCTCTTCTCTCCACCTGCCTCTCACCGCTGGAGGTGCAACCACCAGTCTGGTGGAACCCTCACGAGTGAGGGAAAGAAAGCACCGGAGCCGAACTGGGAACTATACAGTAGAAGTCTTGTGGCAGGGAGCAGATGTGTTCTCTCTCTCTCTCTCTTGCTCTCTCTCCCTCAACAAGAAACGAAGACTGGAACAAACTTGAACTGTTGATCTAGGTGAACTGGTTGATGTAGAGCTGCTACTAGCACACTACTAGCTAACCTATTACTCCTAGTGGCCCCCCTCTAGCCGATACAGAACTTTTGATAACATACTAGTTGATACAGAACTGCTAATAGCCCCCTAGTTAACCTAGAATGTTTGTCATTGTCGGTTCAACCACCACTGAGGTTAAGCTAATTATAGTTAATTACATTTCTTTCTTTCACTTTTTCTAGGATTTAATAACGATAATAATAATAATAATAATAATAAAAACAGCAACAACAACAACAACTATAATAATAATAATAATAATAATAATAATAATAATAATAATAATAATAATAATAAAATAGTCAGCTAATTCGTTGCCCTGAACATCGGCTTGTCTAGTGACACAGTTAAACACAGATCTCTTGTTAACCAAAAATGTGACATAACCAATGCTCTATACAAACGACGATGGGATAAATGAACTCCAGTTTCTCTGAAAGCTTTACATACTGCATCCCCAGGAGAGCGAAACATATACGAATGACGTATCACGATAGCACTGAGATTTTACATACATCTCTGCTGTAATAACACTGACCTAACGCTCGTAAACAACCTACGATTATTGCTTCGGTAAAAGCAACAACAGCTCAGCAGACAACCATGGAGAGACAACCATCAGTGTACACGGCAATGACAGAAGAATGAGAGAGTTTGCAAAACAGCAAGCGTAGTATGTCTGTAGAATCGTCGGAACTTGCTAAGGAAAGAGAGAGAGAGAGAGAGAGAGAGAGAGAGAGAGAGAGAGAGAGAGAGAGAGAGAGAGAGAGAGAGAGAGAGAGAGAGAGAGAGAGAGAGAGAGAGAGAGAGAGAGAGAGAGAGAGAGAGAGAGAGAGAGAGAGAGAGAGAGAGAGAGAGAGAGAGAGAGAGAGAGAGAGAGAGAGAGAGAGAGAGAGAGAGAGAGAGGAAAAATTCAGAAGAAGTGTTAAGATAAATGGGGAGGTAAATTAAGGGAAGTCATTAGAAAGTGAATACGGAGAGGAGAGGGGCGTAATAAAGAGGAGCGACGATTAAATAAATCGGCCTTACTTATATCCGTAGCCATTCTCTACGTGGAAGGGTCGTGAAGGTTACGGACGAGGTCACACTGATGGTGACACCAAGCATCGTATTCATCTCGCAAAGACGAGGGTGGTCACCTCTGTACACAGACTCTAGACTGGGAAAACTGAAAATACCAGAGACACAAACGCAACCCTGTATAGTAGTAGTAGTAGTAGTAGTAGTAGTAGTAGTAGTAGTAGTAGTAGTAGTAGTAGTAGTAGTAGTAGTAATCATATAACTAATACAGACCTAGCTGACATCATTGTCATTCTATACAGAAATTCTCTGGTTATGCAGAGTATTTCTGGCGACCTAAGAAAATCTTGTTCCCCAGGATGCCACCCTCTCTAGTCATATAACACCCTGGTACCTACTTAATGCTATGGAAACAGGGGCAGCTGCAGGTGAAAGGAAACATGCCCAAAGTTCCACACATGCCGGGGGATCGATCCCGGACACACAGTGTGATGAATGGTGGTGAATGTTGCAACAAGAAGGCTGGAGGAGATGTCGTGTCTGAGGGCAATGTGTGGTGTGAATATAATGCAGAGAATTCGTAGTTTGGAAATTAGGAGGAGGTGCGGGATTACCAAAACTATTATCCAGAGGGATGAGGAGGTGTTGTTGAGGTGGTTCAGACATGTAGAGAGAATAACAAAAAAAGGGCACAATACCGTGACTGGAACAATACACACACAACCCGCATATATAAAAGGAGAGGAGGGAAGGCGGAGTAGAGGTCGGGGTAAAGGAGGTTTTGTGTACGAGGGGCTTGGACATCCAGCAAACATGCGTGAGCGTGTTAGATAGGAGCGAATGGAGACAAATGGTTTTTAGGACCTAACGTGCTGTTGGAGTGTGAGCAAGGTAACATTTATGAAGGGATTCAAGGAAACCAGCAGGCCGGACTTGAGTCCTGGAGATGGGAAGTACAGTGTCTGCACTCTGAACGAGGGGTGTTAATGTTGCAGTTTTATAACTGTAGTGTAAGCACGCCTCTGGCAAGACAGTGATTGAGTGAATGATGGTGAAAGTTTTTCTCTTTCGGGCCACCCTGCGTCGGTGGGTTCGACCTCTGGCTAGTGCAGTGTAGTTATTGATCAATACCACTCATTCGTGGTTACAATAATATAATATAATATATATATATATATATATATATATATATATATATATATATATATATATATATATATATATATATATATATATATATATATATCATATATATATATATATATAATATTAATACTGCTGTTGTTTCCTAGGTTTTCTGTTGGTGCTTCTGTTTCATCGCCTCTGTAAGGGAAGTACTGCAGGTAAACTCTAGGGAGACTGAGCACCGCGTTTCACTTACTTTCCTGCCGTTATTACCTCATTACCAATGTTCTCTGTTGACGTTTTCAATTTTATTGTCAACCTTTTTTGCAGCACTGCGTAAATTATATATATATATTTACATTGACTATGTCAGCTTCCATGCTAACAATAACAAAACACATAAAGATAATAATAATAATAATTATAATAATAATGACATCTAATCTGTGTGGTTCCCTAGCCTAGTAGCACTAGTGGCACCAGCTGTCGTGGTGGCACTGATCAAGCTAACTATTACTCAACAGGTATGTATGGCTGTGCCAGCCGTCTACACTGCTTAGACTGCTGTTAATTCGAGAGAGAGAGAGGGTTGTCACTGCTGGGTTGCCTTGATCGTCGTCTGTGACATCAACCACCACTACCACTACTACCATCAACCACCATCACCACTACCACCATCAACCACCACCACCACCACCACAAGGTTCATTAAACAGATGTTCAACTTCAGCCTTCTCTACCAACTCCTGAAGTCTGCTAGTAGCGGGTCGTGGGTGTTGCATCCTCTGCTGAGACTGCAGCTGTGTCTGCAGGCGGCCCCTGGCAACAAGCCCCACTTCTGCTGCATCTGCAGCTGCTTACCAAGCTGCTCCTGGGTGCAACAGGAAATACTGCAGCTGCTGTTGCTGTGTGCATGCGAACAGCACAGAACAGCGGGTGAGCGATCGAGCGCCTTCTGCTGTATGCTGTTAGGTAGAAGTTCTCTCTCTCCCTCTTTAACAATGCAGTTAATGACCTCAGTCACATATTAATTACCACGTCCTGTATCCGCTCTTCTTTCCACACAATTCGCCGTCAAATAAAAAAAATACTACGAGTTTCTAAACCCATTCACAAAATTCCGTAAGTTAATTTTGTGTGGGTTTGAACACGCTAAGTGGAGAGCTTGAACGAGTGTAATCACAGAAAACGGAGTTACGTTGTATCAAGGGGAAACGATCGCTTGATGTCGTTGGGTATATCTGTTGCTGACGTAGTTCGCATTGATTTTATTGTTGGGTTGATTCAGCAACTACCCAAGTGTTGTATAAGGTCAGTATTATAATCAACCACGCTATTAGTAGTAGAAGTAGTAGTAGAAGTAGTAGTAGTAGTAGTAACATGCACAATGACGGAGCATCAAAAACCTCTTTACGTGTCCTTGGAGTAGTCAGGAACCGGTTTGCCACCAGTGCACGGTATCGGTTCTCCGATTGGCAACTCGGTTCCAACTAGGAGAACTGGGAGACAGATTCATGGCTTATTCGAGGTCCATCCGTCCCAGACGAAGCTGTGCTGGAGTCAAGTGGAATCTTGGAGGGCACAGAAGACAGTGTCCCACTGATTCTTCCTGTGGTGAGTTCCACAGATAGAATATCCTGATCAACGTTTCACAACGGTTCTTGTGTGCAAGGGTCTCCAGGTACTGGGACAGTAGAGAGGTGCATGAAGCCTGGAGCCGTGGGAGGCAAGGCAGGTTACTGCACCAGCGTGCGTTACAGCAGCCTCTGACGAAGGGGAGCACTTCGCTGGGGTTCCAGTAGCGGCTGGGATTCAATCTCAGTTAAGTCTCTTCGTCTGCGATTTCACTACGTCTACTGCTTACGTGTGAAGGAAGCCATCGCGGCCCAAACTGCTGAGCAGTTAGGAGTGAAAGAAGAATGATTGAAAGTACTTATTTTTGACCACAAGAATAAAAAAACAAACAGGCAAATTAGAGAATAGTCTTGGGGATCGCTCTGGGTAGAGTTGCATTAAGTCCCAACTCGAAAAAACTCTTCCCAGGGCGAAATGAAGCCAAAGGAAGGAAGGAATGCGCAGTGATAAACGTTTCTCTACTTGTCAACAGCACCCGCCATCCCACACGGTGAATTTAGAAAGTGTGATTGTGGAACATTGCAGGCTCGATCCTATGACCTCCGACAAGGAAGCAGAGACTGTCTCTCGTGAATGTGGAAAGATTGCAAGATTCCGTGACGAGAGGCGAGATATGTTATCAGTAATTATCTTGTACTATACTGAGCACCATATGGGCCTGTGTGATGCAGGAAGCAAAAGGCTGATTGAACAAGCATTCACCAAGGCAGTCTGGCCACAAGGTTGCTATCAGATTTATAGTTCATGAGGGTCATCGGTTAAGATGGTGAGGGGGTCGGGTCCTCTTGTCACGTCTGGCAAATGATTTTATCCAGGAGAGAAGCGTGCTGCTAATTCATGGTTAGCGAAGACGCATCGGCTTACACACAGGTAGGGAGCGTGATTGTCTGGTGATCAGTGGTGCCCATGTGATACAGCCTCCACCGCTTGATCCTTAATGGAAGTAGGTGGATAGATGACGGAGTCACTTGGGAAGAGTGTGTAGAAGGGAGAAAGGTAACAGGAGTGTAGGGGCAGGTTTTGAATCCTGAAGCGGGCGGCAACGTTGTCCCTCTGGTAACTAGTAAGATAGGGATAGGACCAGGATAACAACAAAGGGAGGATAACAGCTTAACTAAATTTGTAAAATGGAAGTTTCTTGGTGATGTGACATACAGGTGACTACAAATAGGAAGCACGTTTGTCTCGCACTCAGCAGACGGAGGATGAAGCCTCCACCACGTCGTGCTCGGAATGACCGACATGGGCTTAACCCTTAACATAAATATTATTATTATAATCTCGGTGATGAGAAGGGAAGACTTCCAAGGAAGACACCTGGTCGCCGGCGTGAAAAACTCGTGGGCCAGAGAATCGAAGCTGCTTGCCTGGCCTTCCCTCAAGTCTAATTTCCTCCCATTTCCAGAGAGTTGCATGACTCTCACACGGACTTAGCGCTCTTTCCCCTGTGAATGTAATACCATTAATTCAGAAGGACCCTAGTCATTTGACACTGCCACTCGGCGCATCGCATCAAAACGACTGGCCTATGCCCTGCGTATGATATTAAGACGCCTTGCGCATGTTCGGGCGCACATGGTCGATATGGGGGTGCCCAGGTGAGGCGAGGAGCCCGGAGAGGGCCACTCTGAGCCACTTGTGGCAAGTGACCAGTGCCAGGCGATGGCTCTGGTTGCACACCGAATGCGTGTCGGCGTAAAACAATGTCACCCAACTAATAAACGATTGATGTGTTGGTTGTTGTTGTGGGTGGTGTTGAAGTAGTTGGTGTTGATGTTGCTCTTGATGCTGTTGTTTTCGTTGCTTTGGTTGTTGTGATTGTTTTTATTGTTGTTAATGTTGTTGCTGCTGTAAGGGCTACGATGGCTTGTGCCGTGTAAATACCTACTACTATAGACCAGTTGTGATCCCTTTCACCAGAAAAAAAAATATAAGGTTCCTGGCTATTTCTTGCTCTTACGTTTCAATTTCTTCCAACTGAGGTTCCAATTCCTTCTGACGGAGGTTTCAAATCCTTGTGACGGAAGTTCCAGTTTCTTCTGACGGAGGTTCAAATTTCTTCTGACGGAGGTTTCAATTCCTTCTGACGGAGGTTCAAATTCCTTCTGATTGAGGTTTCAATTCCTTCTGACGGAGGTTCCAATTCCTTCTGATGGAGGTTCCAATTCCTTCTGACGGAGGTTTCAATTCCTTCTGATGGAGGTTTCAATTCCTTCTGACGGAGGTTCTCTGAATCAGATGAGACCTGTGTGACCTGGTTCTGCCTCTCATAACAAAATACTTATTTTGACCTACCTGACCTGGAGGATGGAGTGGGATGGAGGATTGAGTAGGATGGAGGATGGAGTGTGCGCGTCAAGTATCGATTATGTGTGACCAACTTGCTGATAGGGGCCCTCCTCTGGCCCCTCTCATGGCCCCCTCCCTTGGCCCCTACTCTTGCCCCTCCCCTGTCCCTCTCCCCTAGCCCTCCTCTGGCATGTCCTCTGGCCCTCCCCTGGCCCCTATCCTGGTTCCTCCCCTGGTGCCTATAGTGGCCCCTCCCTTGGCTCCTACAGTGGCCCCTCCCCTGGCCCCTTCAGTGACCTCTCCCCTGGGCCCCTACAGTGGCCCCTCTAATAACGCCTCCCATGGCCCCTACATTGGCCCCTCCCATGGCCCCTACATTGGCCCCTCCCATGGCCCCTTTAGTGGCCTCTCTGATAGCTTTTCTATAATGATAAACGTTGTGGTCTATGAGCTAGAGTCCAACACCACCCACGATCATCCATCACCACCCACGACCATCCATCACGACGCACGACCAGCCATCACCCACGACCATCCATCACCCATGACCATCCATCACTCACGACCCTCCATCACCCACGACTATCCATCACCACCCACAACCATCCATCACCCATGACCGTCCATCACCTACGACCATCCATCATCACCAACGACCATCCATCACCACCCACGACCATCCATCACCCACGACTATCCATCACCACCCACGACCATCCATCACCCACGACCATCCATCACCCACGACCATCCATCACCCATGACCATCCATCACCCACGACCATCCATCACCCACGACCACCCACGACCATCCATCACCACCCACGACCATCCATCACCCACGACTATCCATCACCCACGACCATCCATCACCACCCACGACCATCCATCACCCACTACCATCCATCATCCACGACCATCCATCACCACCCACGACCATCCATCACCCATGACCATCCATCACCCACGACCATCCATCACCCACGACCATCCATCACCCATGACCATCAATCATCACCCACGACCATCCATCACCCATGACCATCCATCACCCACGACCATCCATCACCCACGACCATCCATCACCCATGACCATCAATCATCACCTACGACCATCCATCACCCACGACCATCCATCACCCACGACCATCCATCACCCACGACCATCCATCACCCACGACCATCCATTACCCACGACCATCCATCACCCACGACCATCCATTACCCATGACCATCCATCACCACCCACGACCATCCATCACCCATGACAATCCATCACCACGACCATCCATCACCACGACCATCCATCACCCACGACCATCCATCACCACGACCATCCATCACCCACGACCATCCATCACCCACGACCATCCATTACCCACGACCATCCATCACCACCACGACCATCCATCACCCACGACCATCCATCACCCACGACCATCCATCACCCACGACCATCCATCATCCACGACCATCCATCACCACCCACGACCATCCATCACCCATGACCGTCCATCACCTACGACCATCCATAATCACCAACGACCATCCATCACAACCACGACCATCCATCACCCACGACTATCCATCACCACCCACGACCATCCATCACCCACGACCATCCATCACCCACGACCATCCATCACCCATGACCATCCATCACCCACGACCATCCATCACCACGACCACCACGACCATCCATCACCACCAACGACCATCCATCACCACGACTATCCATCACCCACGACCATCCATCACCACCACGACCATCCATCACCCACTACCATCCATCATCCACGACCATCCATCACCACCCACGACCATCCATCACCCATGACCATCCATCACCCACGACCATCCATCACCCACGACCATCCATCACCCACGACCATCCATTACCCACGACCATCCATCACCCACGACCATCCATTACCCATGACCATCCATCACCACCCACGACCATCCATCACCCACGACAATCCATCACCCACGACCATCCATCACCACGACCATCCATCACCCACGACCATCCATCACCACGACCATCCATCACCCACGACCATCCATTACCCACGACCATCCATCACCACCACGACCATCCATCACCCACGACCATCCATCACCCACGACCATCCATCACCCACGACCATCCATCATCCACGACCATCGATCACCACCCTCGACCATCCATCACCCATGACCATCCATCACCCACGACCATCCATCACCCACGACCATCCATCACCACGACCATCCATCACCCATGACCATCAATCATCACCCACGACCATCCATCACCCATGACCATCCATCACCACGACCATCCATCACCCACGACCATCCATCACCCATGACCATCCATCACCCACGACCATCCATCACCCACGACCATCCATCACCCCTGACCATCAATCATCACCCACAACTATCCATCACCCACGACCGTCCATTACTCACGACCATCCATCACCACCCACGACCATCCATCACCCATGACCATCCATCACCCACGACCATATATCACCCACGACCATCCATCACCCATGACCATCAATCATCACCCACGACCATCCATCACCCATGACCATCCATCACCCACGACCATCCATCACCCACGACCATCCATCACCCATGACCATCAATCATCACCCACGACCATCCAACACCCATGACCATCAATCATCACCCACAACTATCCATCACCCACGACCGTCCATTACTCACGACCATCCATCACCACCCACGACCATCCATCACCCACGACTATCCATCACCCACGATCATCCATCAGCACCCACGACCATCCATCACCCATGACCATCCATCAGCACCCACGACCATCCATCACCCATGACCATCCATCATCCACGACCATCCATCACCCACGACCATCCATCACCCACGACTATCCATCATCCACGATCATCCATTACCCACGACCATCCATCAGCACCCACGACCATCCATCATCCACGACCATCCATCATCCACGACCATCCTCTATCAGACAGCAACATCACCACCAACCACACAGTGCCTGGCACTGGCATTCAATCTATCTTCTCTCCTCCCACATGCAGTATCCAGTACCGCCACTAGTGCCACCACCAGTGCCGCCACTAGTGCCGCCACCAGTATCACCATCAGTGCCGCCACCAGTGCCGTCACTAGTGCCGCCACCAGTGCAGCCACCAGGAACACCACCAGTGCCTCGACCACTGCCACCACCAGTGCCGCCACCAGTGTCGCCAACAGTGCCACTACCACCAGTGCTGGCAGCGTCAGAGGCAGCTAACAGCCCCTGGCACACCACTGGCACTGCAGGGCCTGGCACTCTGCATACGCCGGGATGAATTATGCAAGACAAACCCGAGGGGGTCGAGTCCGTATAGTGTATCTTACGCTGTTACGCCTCAGATGACGCAAGGTGTGTCTGTGTGTGTGTGTACTTACCTAGTTATGGTTGCAGGGGTCGATACACAGCTCCTGGCCCCGCCTCTTCACTGGTCGCTTCTAGGTCACTCTTCCTGCTCCACGAGCTTTATCATCTCTCTTAAAGCTTACTATTCCACTTCTTGACAACTCTATGACTGAAAAAAAATACTTCCTAACATCCATGTGATTCATCTGAGTCTTCAACTTCCAACTGTGACCCCTTGTTGCTGTGTCCCATCTCTGGAACATTATGTCTCTATCCACCTTGTAGATTCCTCTCAGTATTTTATATGTCGTTATCATATCCCCCTTATCTCTCCTGTCCTCCAGTGTCGTCAGGTCGATTTCCCTTAACCTCTCCTCGTAGGAGACTAGTCTTGTTGCAAACCTTTGCACTTTCTCTAATTTCCTTATGTGCTTGACTAGGTGTGGGTTCCAAGCTGGTGCTGCATACTTCAATATAGGCCTAACGTACACGGTGTACAGGGTCCTGAACAATTCCTTATTGAGATGTCGGAATGCTATTCTTAGGTTTGCTAGGCGCCCGTATGCTGCAGAAGTTATTTGGTTAATGTACGCTTCAGAAGATGTACCCGGTGTTATACTCACCCCAAGATCGTTTTCCTTGAGTGAGGTTTGTAGTCTCTGGCCCACTAGGCTGTACTCCGTCTGCGGTCTTCTTTGCCCTTTCCCAGTCTTCATGATTTTGCACTTGGTGTGGGAGAACTCCAGGAGCCAGTTTCTGGACAAGGCTTGCAGCCTGTCCAGATCCCTTTGTAGTTCTTCCTGGTCCTCGCCCGATTGAATTCTTCTCATCATCCTCTTCACATCATCTGCAAACAGGGACACTTCTGAGTCTATTCGTTCCGTCATGTCGTTTGCATATATCAGAAACTGCACCGGACTGACCCCTGTGGAACCCCACTCGTCACAGGCGCCCATTCTGACACCTCGTCACGTACCATGACTCGCTGTTGTCTTCCCGACAGGTATTCCCTGATCCATTGCAGTGCCTCCCCTGTTATTCCTGCCTGGTCCTCCAGCTTTTGCAATAATCTCTCGTGTGGAATTGTGTCAAACCCCATCTTACAGTCCAAGAAAAGGCAATCTACCCACTTTCCCCTTTCTCTCTTGTCTTACTGCTGTCACCATTGTCATAGAACTCCAGTAGGTTTGTGACACAGGATTTCCCGTCCCTGAAACCGTGCTGGTTGTCGTTGATAAGCTCATTTCTTTCTAGGTGCTCCACCACTCTTCTCCTGATAATCTTCTCTATGACTTTGCATACTATACATGTCAGTGACATTGGTTTGTAGTTTAATGCTTCGCCTCTTTTTTAAAAAATTGGGACTACATTTGCTGTCTTCCATACCTCAGGTAGTCGACCTGTTTCGATAGATGTGTTGAAGATTGGTGTTAGTGGTACACATAGCGCCTCTATTCCCTCTCTCAAGACCCATGGAGAGATGTTATCCGGCCCCATCGCCTTTGAGGTATCTAGCTCGCTTAGCAGCCTCTTCACTTCTTCCTCGGTTGTATGTAGTGTCCAAAACTTGATGGTGTACCCTACCTCTCCGTCTTTCTGGAGTCCCTTCTGTCTCCTCTGTGAACACTTCTTTGAATCTCACGTTGAGCTCCTCACACACTTTGCAGTCGTTTATTGTGATCTCTCCTCCTTCTTTCCTCAGCCTGATTACCTGGTCCTTGACTGTTGTTTTCCTCCTGATGTGGCTGTACAACAGTTTGGGTCAGATTTGGCTTTCGCTGCTTTGTCATTTTCATATTGTCATTGGGCCTCACTTCTTACCTGTGCATATTCATTTCTGGCTCTACGACTGCTCTCCTTATTCTCCTGGGTCCTTAGCCTTCTATACTTCTTCCATTCTCTAGCACACTTGGTTTTGGCCTCTCTACACCTTTGGGTGAACCACGGGCTCATCCTGGCTTTTTCATTATTCCTGTTACCCCTTGGGTACAAACCTCTCTTCAGCTTCTTTGCATATTGTTGTCACATAATCCATCATTTCACTGACTTCCCTGCCAATTCTCTGTCCCACTGAACCCCGTGCAGGAAATTCTTCATGCCTATGTAGTCCCCTCACTTGTAACTCTACTATGTATTCGAGGGGTCTTTGATATGTGATGTCCTCAATATCTGCATTACTCAAGGTGAATACTAGGTCCAGTCTTGCTGGTTTATCCTCTCCTCTCTCTCTCTGGTAGTATTCCTTACGTGTTGGTACACGAGATTTTCCAGTACCACCTCCATCATCTTAGCCCTCCTTGTTTCTGGGCCCCTAGAAACGTGGTGTGTGTGTGTGTGTGTGCGCGCACGGGGTGCATGTGCCTGTCTGTCTCTCTCCTGTCTTGAACATGATATTGTGCTAGGTGCCAGGTCTGTGAATGCTAGGAGCTAGGCCTGTGAGTGTTTGAAGCTAGGTTTGTGAATGCTAGGAGCAAGTTCTGTGAGTGCTAGAAGGGTTCAATAGATGCATTTGCCCAATAGATAAAAGGGTCGTGGGAAGAAGTGCTAAACCAGTGTGGGTGATTCAGTGTAAGGAGAGGCTGAGGCTCCATCCTTCCTTGGGCAATCTCGAAACAGAGATTCTACTCTAGCAACCAGCATTACCCTCATGCAGGACACACAGAATTGGGAGTAAGTTCTCTCTGTGCAGGATACGAAAAACAGCGAGGCACCAGGGATGCACGTTGTGTATCCAGAGAAGAAACCAGCATCCGTCAGGAGACTAGAGACAGAAGTGAAGAAACACCGCCCCGGCGGCCACACGAACTCCAGCATGTTGCCCACCATCTATAATTCTCAGGTGACCTGGGGACGCCGATGAATAAGCCGCACATCCATTCTCTAACTGTGACAACACAAAGGCTTTATGTAACCAGAGCAGCGTATTGCAGTCGTGATGCATGATGACTCGAGTCTCGAGTGGCCTGAGATAAGAAATCCATCTGAGCTTTCGGTCAAAGACTAGGGCAGCGGAAAAGTTGTTTCATCAATGTAAGAAATTCTACACTCACGTATGATCAAACCAAGATCTGAGTGAGCACCACGTCCTCGGCGACATTGTTTAGATATTGTCGCTCTGAATGACGACAGGAAGCTGCTCTTCCCCGTCCCCCACCTAGATGTAATCTCCCAGGACAGTTGCAATTGGCGCTCCGGAACCGACATTCAAGTAGCTACCTCCGCCTTAGATGAAAAAGTGGCAGAGTCAACATTTCCTGAGGCCGCCGATGCTGCAGCAATCGGAATCTTAGTGGTAAACGTTTCGATAGGAGCCGCACTTCGGATGCCTGAAAAAAGGCACGGGAAATTCCAAAAGGCTAGATTTTAGGAGGGGAGGTTCCTCGCAAGAAACTTCACTCAAAAAGTTTCAATGACTGGAGAGGAGGAAAAGATGAAATACCTAGAAAAAAAGTAGGAATCAAACACAGTATATTTAAGGGAAAAAAAACACAGGAGGGGCTAGAGCCTTTGCTAGCAACAGAGGACAAGACAGCAGAGAAGTACAGTATTCCCTAACATGTGGAGGGAGAGTATCTTGCTCTTAGCTTCGACAGACCTCTCCCTCTCCCTAAGGGACAATACCCTCTTCTCTAACCCGATGAATTCAGTGCTAGGAGAAATCTGCATGGTTTCCATTACAGTGGAAACATATACAGTCATGGCTATGTGAACTATCATGTTCAGACTTACTGTAGGACAGACTATTAGTTGGCTTCTTGGTTAGCGCTCTCAGTAACGACTCCTTGTCCATATGAGTGGCAGAAGAAGAACTTACTTGCATTTGGAATACAAGTCTTGACTGGGAGCCGACGTTGTTAAATTTTGGAAATCTCAGAGTATCACATAAAGTTTTTCAAAAATACTACACCCAGGTACATATCAAGAGGGGCAAATGAAGTACAACTAACTGCAGTATCTACCAGCTAAGATGTTTAAAATAAACAGGTACTCTCTGAAGGAGACCTTGAACAGCATAATGTCCGAGAGTGTGGTAACTTTTAGCTTCCGATAGAGATTAAAACAAAAGCACGGTAGACCTCGAAAATGTAAATTTCAAAATCGAACTGGCCATTTTGTGCTTTAAAGGTAAGAATAATCGTACTCATGGGGTAATACACGAATCGAAATCTTCATGAACATGCCTTGTACCACAGTGGCAACCACTCCTACAAGGAAAGGCTGCAGTCTCATCTTGTACCAACAGGAGAGACGAAATAAAAGGGAAAGGAACCTTGAGGCCCTCGAAATACTTACCTGGCACAGGAGATACCGTGATCTTCAAATAAGATATGTTACGTTCAATTCTTTATAGCTGCTGGAAACCCAGCACTGGTACGCCAACAGGTGTTTCATTTTCATTTTTATTTCATTGCAGATTGCAGATTACATAGGTATCGGTAGTTACAATGTAAATTGAGTGCAAGGAGAGCCACTGACATGCCATGGCATTAGGGGCAGCTTATTCTAGTCCTTAAAGACTATGTACTTAATATTAGAGAAATTTATTGAGTTTATTCTAGTTAAAAATTATTTTCAAAATTACAATATGATGAAATTTTACTGTTTAAATTATTATATAATGATATTAGATTGTTACAGGTGTTAAGATTCTTGAATGATAATATGGAATTGAGATTATCTTAAGGAAAATAACATTGAACATTTTTGACATTAACTTATAATATGAGTAGGGGGTAACATAAAAGTAACATATTATTAAAAATTGAGATTATCGTATAGGAAAGTAATAATGAGCATTTTTCAAAGTAGTTTATAGTATGATCATTTAGTTTTGGGTGAGTAGGTGGTTTTTGAGTTGAGTCTTAAATTGATTTTCAGACAAGATTATCTTAATATTTACTGGTAATGAATTCCAGATTCTGGGGCCCTTTATGTGCATAGAATTTTTACATAGGTTGATATGAACACGGGGTATATCAAAAAGTGATCTGTGTCTTGTGTTGTGGTCATGGGTCCTATTAAAGTTGGTGAGGAGAATTTTGAGCAGAGGGTTTATATTAGAGTGTAAAGTTTTATATATGTAGTAGGCACAAGAGTAAGTATGAATGTTCTTTACGGTGAGTAGTTTGAGACTTTTGAATACTG
>WNWK01014307.1:42500-51822 GCA_009830355.1 Cherax destructor | reverse complement strand
AGAGAAAAAGGGTAAGGTTAATACGTGCCGGAACTAGAGATAAAATACTACTGTAAATTTTTTTCAATACGTTAAGTTACGGAAAAAAATTTTAAATCTTTTTTTTAAAAAATACAATTCATACAACCCCAGCTGACATTTTTGGTATATTATATAAAAACTACCGGTCATAGAGTAATTCAGGCAACTTATGTTCCTGTCATCCCTTGATAAGGGTTACCAGTTAAAGAGGTTGGATTAAACGAAGGGGCCGAACCCTGGATGCCCGAGTTTAAAATAATATGAAATTCAGAGACCAGTTGATAAAAACATTTAAGATAAACAGACGGGGTTTGCAGCTCTAAAAATTCCAGAGATATAGGAACAGAGTTCAGAGACTAAAAAAAGGAGCAAAGGCTAGGCACTCCCCCCCCAATCATCGGGGGATTCCAAAAACCCCCCGGCGCCAACACCGGGAAAGGCACCTAAGTGGGACCACCAGCCAGGCTGTGGTTCTACGTTGGACTGCGTCCCCCGTAACAGCCTGGTTGATCGGCTCTGATCCAAATGGGGCCCCGATCACAGACCGGGCCGGGGGCGTTGACCCCTGGAATCTCCAGGTATACCCAGGAAAAAAGCACCTTTTCCCTTTGGGGGAAATTGGAAATTTTGACAGTCACCCAAAGTTGTTAACCCCCGGTACTTTTTTTTTGGGGGCCGAAACCGGGTGGAAACAATCCGATTTTCCCTTTGGGGAACAAACCCGGGGAAGGGGGAACGGGTTTTTGCCACCAGGTATTAATATTAAAGGGACACCAAGGAAAAAGCTTTTTTTGTTTTTTTTGGGTTATCCTAGGTTCTTAAATCTGTGTTATGTATGATAAGCTATGTAACTGTTTTTGTGTATACCTGAATAAATTACTTCTATTTTTAATAATTTCCCCTAAATTCTTTCAAGAAAATGGGCATGGCCCCCCAGAGAACAGGTAAGGTTAATACAGTGCCGGAACTAGAGATAAAATACTACTGTAAATTTTTTTCAATACGTTAAGTTACGGAAAAGAATATTAATTTTTTTTTCCCTTAAAATACAATTCATACAGACCAGCTACATCATTGGTATTTAAAAAAAACTACCGGTCATAGAGTAATTCAGGCAACTTATGTTCACTGTCACCCTTGATTGTTAAGTTAAAGAGGTTGGATTAAACGAGGCGAACCCTGGATGACTACTGAGATATAAGATAATATGAAATTCAGAGCCCAGTTGATAAAAACATTTAAGAAAAAACAGACAGGATATTGCAGCCTAAATGAATTCCAGAGATATAGGAACGATTCAGAGATCAAAAAGGGAAAGGCTACCTATTGCTCATAAATAAAAAATGTACAAGAATAAACCCAGAAATCTTTGGCAACAACTAAAACAGTTGGGGTATAGCCATAAACCTGCAGTTAAATCTAACATAGTGCAAATATTGATAACAAGGTATCCACGAGACAACTAAAGTTGAAAATTGTTTTAATTCATACTACACTTCATTGGCATCAACACTAGTAAGTAAACGGGCAGTTGCAAAATCCTTTTAACACAGACTCTGATAAATTTAAAAACATATTACATTAAAAAGAGCGTCACCCCAAACAGTTGCCAATAGTAGGTGTATCTTATGACTTCGTACATAAAAACAAGAAAATTTAAAACCCCCTTGGAGCACCGGCCCCGATAACATCCCACCAAATTCCTAAAAGATGGTGCCTCTGATTTACCAACTCCCATTCCCACATAATAAATTTGTCCATGCACAAAATTCTTACTGTCCCCAAGGATTCAAAGGGCCACAGTTACTCCTTTCTTCAAAAAAAAATCGTACATCTGATTAAGTAATTTTATTCAGGTATTCACAAATACAGTTACGAGATTATCATACAAAGCAGCATATGTGTAGAAAACCCTTCGATAACCAAAAAAAGTCAACAAATGCTTTTTCCGGGGGGGTCCTTCAATTTTCCCATGGCCCGTATCCATGATGTCAGGAAAATTCTAGAAAGGCGGTATTTTTAAGTAGTTAAGATTTAATGACAGAAACATTCTCCATAGTTACCAGTCAGGTTTTAGAAATCTCATTCAACCGACACCCCCCTCATTAATTTGATGGACTACCTGAGAACGAAATGTCGCTAGGGAATTTCATAGGAATAGTAACCATAGGCTTGCAAAAGGCCTTCGATACAGTCAACCACAATATATTGTATAAAAAACTTCAATGTTGTAGATTTTGGTAAATCGCCCGGCCCGGGGCCTTTTTAAGAGGTGGCCCGGCCTTGGCCCTGTCATGGGAGTGTCTCAGACCAATGTCTGCCATGGAAGGAGGTACAAGTAACTCCTAATTTCTGGGATCTGTCCCCAGGCCTATTCCCATTCACCGTTCCCACGGGCTCGAAGGGAAAAGGACCATGGGCTCAAACCCCGCCCACACTGGGCTCGAAGGGTGTATTTAAAACCCCCGATGTTAAAGGGGAAAAGGGAGCAAGCACTACAGGATCCTTTTTGGGGCCCCAACGCTTTGGGCATTGCCCCCAGCTCTGGGGGGGCTCAATAATGCCTCTTGCTGTGTGTGTGTTGCTGCTACTATACACTTGTCCGTTATTTCGATGAGAAACTACAAGCTATCAGCATGAGTTCTGTAGAATGGTTTAAGTCTTACCTGAGAACAGGATCCAAATTTCAAGATCAACAACACAGAATCAGAACCCATGCTGATAACATGTGGGGTTCCTCAAGATAGTATCCTGGGCCCTTTGCTATTCTTGTGCTATTTAATGACATGCCTGTCAGTGTCAAATCCAAGATTTTTATTTACGTAGATGATAGTGCTCTGTTAATATCAGGTAACGACCCATAAAATTTCTAATGTACTATCACTAGAACTAGAGTCCTCTACAAATGTTTTAAAGTGGCATGCAAAGAGTACGTTACAATTTAGTAGGCCCTTTGTCACATTCCAATATAGGCTGCCTCCCAACCAGCGAACCTAGTACTAAAAGGGTTTTAAAGATTATTAGAGTACCCGTCGTTAAACCATACCTTGATTCATTGTCCAAACAGGCGAACCCGCCAAATGCTGAGGCAATGTGGTTCACTTGTGGTCGCAGCCAGACTTGCCTACCTGCTGGTTAAGTACGGTGCTCTCTCTCTGGCTTTTCTTTGCCATTCTGTCACTGTCGGTGGACACTGACTATTCAATCTCTGTACATGGGGTACATAAATGTACATGTTTTATCTGGCAAATTATATCTGGTGAAGGAAAAACAAGGTCTATCTGCTGAGTTTGTTTTGCTCCAAAACCCATTACGTCCCGGTCACAGCAGATTCATTACCTGTGTTAGTAACAGTAGACAAAAAGTATCACTATACCTCGGGAAAAAAGGCATAAATTTAAAAAGGGTAAATAATTTTAATGTCCCTGTAATAGGAAGCTTTTTTAGAGTAAATTCAGTGAAATATCTGGGAATCCTCTTTTACCCAAGCATGTCGGAGATCTAATGGGGGAACAATGTTGTAAAAAAGGAATGCCTGAATAAAGTTCCTGACACAGGCACAGTGCCCCTAACTGAGGCCCAGGACCCTATGTCTAGCTCTCATACAATGTTTATAGACTACTCTTGCCCCATGGTTTTGTTTAACAAAAATAATGAAAGATAAGTACAAATCACCCAGGTCAAAATGGTGAGTCATTCTGGACGTGGGTCCAAGAAACATGTAGGCCAGAATGAATTACCAACTGAACATGCTGAATGCGAAGACAGAAAAAACAACAAAGAAATTCAAAAAATTATCACAACCAGTGCCCCAAAAATTTTTCTGCCAATTTTTTAAGGGGCCCCAAACAAATGCAATTAAGAACTAGGGAAAGGGGGAAAACTTTCAAACCTGAATCAGTGGTCAGGTTTAAAGTCATTTTTTATTCAGCACTGGAGGAATAGACTGCCTGCAATGACAAAGCCTGTCATAAGTAGCCAGTTCAAAAGGAGCAAAAGTCCCCATGAATAAAGTACTTTAAAGAAGGGAGGTTTTTTAAAAATTTAATTTTTTTCCCTAGAACTTTTTAGAACTTTTTTAATTTAAAACCATTTTCCCTTTTTTAAAATAAATAATAATTATCAAAAAGGAAAAGGAAAAATCACCTGATTTTTTTTTGGGTTTCCGGGTTTCAATATTTTTGTATGATTATCAACGTAACTGTGTATACCTGAATAAACTTATTGGGTTAACTTTCCCCCACGATGGATCCACAAACCGCAACAACCGGGTACCTACTTACTGCAGTGAACAGGACAAATGTAAAGAAAATTTTCACCCCGCCGGGGAAAACCCCGGGCCCCCAGGTGTGTGGAGGACACTACCGTTAAACAGGTTTGGGTGATTACATATGCAGAGGGGAACATCGGGGGTCCCCCAAACCACTACCCCTGTAAACCATCAAAGAAGGAGGGGGTTTGATCGTTGTTGGCCCACCCCAAGGAATGGTCAAAACAAATCACTAGCAACTCCAATATCTCTGACTAATAATCCCCCGGGCCCAAATTCAGATAAAAAAAGAGCGGGGGAAGGCTGAACCTAAACGATAATCCAAATAAGTCGATATAAAAAAAGCAAGAAAATATTACGCTACCTCAGTTACCCCTATGAGCGGGGGAAACCTTTGTAAATTATCCAGCCGGGGGGTTAGAGGCCATACCACAAAAAAATAATAAAATAATAATAACAATCAGCAGTAAACGATTAAAAAAAAAAGAGAGAAAATGGATTGCCTCAAATTAACGTAATAATGAAATGGTAATAGTAACTTGCTGCCCCCAAATTTTCTTTTATAGACCCCAAAAAAAAGTTCAACCAGAATTAAGAAATAAAAAGAATTTTGGAATAGGGGGGAATATTTACCTATAGAATCGAGTATTATTATTAAAACTCAGAGTCGTGCAGATAGGCTGCCCCCGGGGAACCTTTCCCATATAACAACGGTTACTCCTATAATAATTTCGCTCTTAGGAAATATGCTGCACAATCAGCCAAAAGTTGTGTCCTGGGTTTAAATAAAGGGGTCAAAAACCCTTTAGGCGGTAATTTTAATAAATGGGGCCCCCCCGTTTTTTCCCCTACAAATGAGGGTCATAATTCACATGGCGGTCATCATACCGACGTCACAAAAACCCAAAAGGGGAAAATAACACAAGGGGGTTTTAATAAAACATTTTTAAGCCTTAATAAACATGAGCGGTCATCAATAACACATGAACGGTCAGATAAAAAAACCCCCTTTAAAATCAAAAATAATAACAATGAATCCATATAATAGTAATTTTGGAAGGGACATGTGAATATGCAAAAAAAAAAAATTCATTACCACAAAAAAGAAATTGTACCTCAATTTAAGTGTTTGATAATACCTGGCCAGGATTCAGAAAAACCCCCCTAAGTTGAATATATGCGACAGGGGTGACAGTTTGCTTTAATCTTATTTTAAGGTTTAGAGTTTATATTTTGTGGTGAAAGTGTTAGATCATGGGTGGGGAAAGGCGGCCTTCCTCATGCCCTCTAATGGGGGTTTTTCCCAATTAATTTAATTAGGTAAATAATTCAGTCTTACATGGAACAAACAAAATTAAAGATGGAGAAAGTTAAAAAAATTATTTCACTCATACAATTTATAATAATTAAAAAGTACACTTGGTTAAAAGAAAGGGATTGATACTGGGATAACTGGGAAAAAAAAACGGAAAATACAGTTAACTGACAAAACCAAATATTAACTTATAGAATAGAATGTGTTCAGATATTTGGGAGTGGATGTCAGCACATGGTATATGAAGGATGAGGTGAATCATAGAATTAACGAGGGGAAAAAAAGGTGAGTGGTGCACTGAAGAGCTTGTGGAGACAGAGAACTTTATCCATAAAAGCAAAGAGGGAATGGAGAGATAGTTATACCAACACCCCTTGTATGGAGTGAGACGGTGGTGAATGTTGCAACAAGGAGAAGGCTGGAGGCAGTGGAGATGTAATGTCTGAGGGCAATGTGTGGTGTGAATATAATGCAGAGAATCCGTAGTTTGGAATTAGGAGGGGTGCGGGATTACCAAAACTATTATCCAGAGAGCTGAGGAGGGGGAGATGGTTTGGACATATAAAGAGGATGGAACAAAATAGAAATGACTTCGGGAGTGTATAAATCTGTAGTGGAGGAAGCAGGATGGGGTCGGCCTAGAATAGGTTGGAGGGGGGGGGTAAAGGAGGTTTTGTGTGCGAGGGGCTTGGACTTCCAGCAAGCGTGGGGAGCGGGGAGATAGGGCGAATGGAGACAAATGGTTTTTAGGATTTGACGTTCTGTTGGAGTGTAGGTAAGGAACATTTATGAAGGGTTTCGGGGAAAAACCCGGAAAGGGTATTGATTTTGGAGAGGGGGAAGTACAGTGCCGGCAACCTGAAGGAGGGGTGTTAATGTTGCAGTTTTGTGCTGTAGTGTAAGCACCCCTCTGGCAAGACAGTGATGGAGTGAATGATGTTTGGTTTTTCTTTGTCGGGCCACCCTGCCTTGGTGGGAAAACAACCGATTGTTAAAAAAAAAAATGAGAATAGAGTTCTTAGTTGATCATTCTAGAAGATCAGCCAGACTACTAGCCACAGGAGAAGACCCCTTTGTCCTCAGAGTCTGGCCACAAAGTCCCCACACAGCCTCCAGATATCCTCGGCCAGAGGTCCCCACTGAGATGTCCCTCAGCATGGCATGAAAAAAAATAAAATAATATTTTATTTCCACAAGTGCATGTACAAAATATACAGACCATAGCTGACATAATGACATATTACTATATAGAAAGCGCTTCTTAGAAGAAATTTCGGGAAATTAGGTCAATTTTGTCCCAGGATGTTACCCACACCAGTCGACTAAACCCAGGTACCCATGTTTACTGATGGGTGAACATGGACAACCGGTGTAATGAAACACACCCAATGTTTTCACCCTTGTCGGGAATCGAACCCAGATACTCAGCGTATGAAGCAAGAGCTTTTGTTACCAGGCCACTGGCCACCGTAGTATATTGAGAAAAGTCTCCGAAGGGCGAGTCTTGGAGTGGGGACAGGTGAAAAGAGCTGGAGAGGAGCGTCTTCAGGTGAAGAGAAAGAGCCAGGCTTAACCCAGGAAAGGAGCACTCGTGGGTAATGTGAAGAACAGAAGGAACAGGGAGCACTAACAGGCAGTCGTGCAGTGAAGGCAGGGACACAGAAAAGGGCAGCAGGCAGGGTCACAGGGAAAAAGGGCAGCACACAGTGGTGTTAATCAGTGGTTAATTAAGGTGGGACAGCTCACCAGGGATAGTCTTGTCGGTTGTGTTGTACTTGACATGTTCCTAGACTTGCTTCGGAGAGAATAAGAATGGAGGTGCAGTGCCGAATATGACTATACCTTCATCAGTGTAGTGTACAGTTCCTTACGAGCATGGAACTGCTGTAGGATGGAGAGATGAGAAAACAAGGTTGTTCCATTCTAGTCCTCTGGCATAGACGAAGTAGAAGAATCTGTAGGCCGAGCTTCTGTGGCGGTGGCTGGCAGTGAAGTAGGCTGGAGGCTTGAGATGATAGCTGTGGCCGGGCAGGTGTAGTGGAGTCATTTGGGACGACTTGCAGTGTATAAAAAGTGGTATTGGAGACTTGCTTAGTTTCATTGATGAGTTGGTTTTAGTAGAACGCGGTTCTCAACAGCTGGAGTTGGTTGAAGAGCAGGTGGTGGTTGGGCTGCAAAAAAAATCATGGCAGCTGGGGCAGTGAAGTTAACAATGTTAAGGATGATATTCAGAATGTTGGGGTTTAAAGTCAGGAAACTTGAAACTTGCCATGTTGTTGAGGGAAAAGTTAATTGTGGTGCTGAAGGAACTTAGGACTGCAATTGCAAGGCGGCATACGTCGGCAGAGAAACTTTGGAGGAGCGCCGTCTGGTAGCAGAGAAGTTGCTGGTGGCGGGTGTCTTCTGAGTGGCTTGGAGAATCTTGGTGGGACCGGAGTTTAGTGATGGCGGCATAAGTAGGAGATTTTGTAGGTCGTTTTCAGTTCTTCCTGATTCTTCTTATGATCATTTCCTTCTAAGGGCATCTGGCTGGAGTGCGATGGCTGCTCTTACAGGTAAGCATATTGGAGGGTAACAGTGGTGAAAGTTTTGAAGTCATGGCCTTCGCTACCGCAGTTAGAACAGAATTTCTTGGCCTTGATTGGGTTGTATGAGTAACAATTGCAACAAGGCGTGATGTGCTTATCGTTTGGATCGATGTGTATTGGATGGATAGTGAGAAGGGAAACCCGACTATCGGCAAGAGTTTGAGGAAATATGGGACGTCGAAAATTAATAAAAGCAGCAATTTTCGTGATAGCATTCGTCGACGGGACTTGTGATGATTTTATCTAGACTTTTGACGAAGATAGATTTCTTCGGCCTCAGAGCGGAAGAAACAATTCACAACCCGGTATTTTGAGGTAGTTGTGGCTGTCGTGGATGAGTTCGTTGGCTTCCATGTAGTGGATCGGCGACATGGACGGCGTCCTTGAGTGAGGTATTCAGTAAATGATTTACTGGCTGTTTTTGAGGGCAGCTGCAAGAGCAAGGTTAGTGGTGTCATTCATCACACCACTTGTAGGTTTTATCATTACAAGACACGATAGCATCATGGAAAAGCAAGGATGGCGAATTCTTGAAGCAAATGTTTCCCTCCTGGAAGGGGATCGTAGTAACACTTCTTGTGGAGGTCTACTACCACCTGCCAGGGGCGAGGACGACTACTACTACCACCTGCCAGGGGCGAGGACGACTACTTTCCTGAGATTTTAAAGGCCTCCACTCTTTCATTTTAAAATAGCCGATAATTATACAAACTCAAATAAGCAAGCATAATATAAAATCAAATGTCCCAGGTAATTACTCAAATTAAAACCCAATTATTATTAAAAAAGCAAAAGATATCTTGAAAAACTAATGTCAAAACTATTACTATACCTCATATTTTCTCTTTCAATATATATTTTATTTTTCAGTGTTTTAACCCACCAAAACATTTGCCAAAACCTTTTGAACTACCAAAAGGAAGCACAATCCGCACAACTGCAACTCCATTGTGCAACATTTCTTCATCTCTTATTTATCCGTATAACTAATTAATTTATGGTTCCAGTGCCTCCAATATTGTACTGGAAATACACAAACTAATTTCTCACTAGTCACTTGAGGGTCGAGTACATGCAAGAGTGTTGTCATCAGTAAATACTTGGTAAAATTCATCACGAAAACCCTCT
>WNWK01014307.1:0-37500 GCA_009830355.1 Cherax destructor | reverse complement strand
TGGTGCTAATGAGGACTTTTTCTGGGTTAGTTGTGATTCTCCACTTTTTCTCCCAATTAGCAGTTCTTCGTAATTCTTCATTCATTTTCGCTATTACTTCCTGTATTTTGTTGCACCTGTTATGGGGGCGGATGACACAACATGAATCACGTCGTCTGCAAATTGGGTGATGATGGTGTCATTATGGTCTGGTTGCGGGAGGTCATTTACATAGATATTGAAGAGTATGGGGCTAAGGCATGAGCCTTGGGTACTCCAGCTGTTGGGTGAAAGGGACTGCCGATTTGCCATTAAAGTTGGGGATGATTCTTCGGCCTGTTAGGAAATTGAATATTAGCCTGAGAAAGGTCCAGTTATGATCTGGTAGATCAGCAAGTTTAAATATAAGCCCATCGTGCCAGAGGCTGTCGAAGGCTTTGTGAACGTCCCTCGTTGCAATTGGGCCGGTGTCCTTGATTCCTCAGGTTTACGCAGCATCATAGATGATGTTGATAGCATGCTGCGTTCCACGATGGGACCTGAAACCAAACTGTTTTTCTGAGAAAAGGTGATTAAATTCAATGTAGTAGTTCAGTCTATTGGAAATGATTTTCTCAAAGACTTTGCCAGCGACTTCTAGTAGAAAATAGGTCTGTAATTTTCTGGGTTACGGGTGTCCTTATTGGGTTTAGAGATGAAGATCATCTTAGCTGTTTTAAATGATGTAGGGAAGTAGCCAGACGCCAGGATAGCATTTAAGATGTTTAATAGGGACATCTTGCAATTACGGGGTAGGTATTTTATCTGTTTTACTGTTATGCCTGAGGGTCCAGGGGCCTTATTTCTCATTCGTCCAAGACTTGGGTCATTTCCTTAAGGATGATTGGCCTTGTGAGAGGGTGCTCTGGTTCAAGAGAAGATGTATCAATTGTTAATATTGGCTGGAAGTCTTCCCGGTTCTCGTCACGCCACTGATTGACCCACACGTAATGGTTGTTGTTAAATCTTCTGCTGACATTGTGAGATAGAATTTTCTTCCACACCTCTCTCATCAAATCAACTTGATCCTGTGGGTCATCAAGTAAGTGGTACCTCCTCGCCAACGTCATTAGTGAATGAGTGTGCGAGGAGTTGAGTGGGTGAGTGCTTAGCCCCAGTAGTCTGCGGATCTTGCTCCAGAATCGTTCTGGTTGTCGCTTATACTGATTAGCTTGCAGCACAAGGTATTTCCATAGGTCTCTTTTGTGCTGAGTGATTAGGGTTGTTAATTCCCTTCTCATTCTTAGGAGTACATCCGAGTGGGCTGGCCTGAGAGGAGGTTCCTTCTACATTCAGCTTGATAATTGTTCATTCTGTCTTTTATTTCTCTAGTTGGTTTGTACTGTTGGTAAACCCTGGAGGTGGTTAGTTGGCAGCATGCTTCAGTGGCCTCGTGATTCTATTGTGCAGAGATGCGATCGCCACATCTATTGCAGTGGAGGGTTGGTTGTCAAGAAGAATAGTCTGGTCGTTTGCTAGGTAATCCCTGAAGGGGTCGAAGCCAAGTGTTTTCAGGTTGGGTTTAGGGCGGATGGGTGTGCGGAATGGGGTGGATTGTAGCTTAATTATGACAGGGATATGGTCAGAGCCGACGTTGCCGCCCGGGGACACTTTGCAGTGGAACAGATCGCAGTCCCTGTTGGTGAGTACTATGTCAGGAGTCCCTGGGTGGGGGCCCACATATGATTTAAAGAATGGGCCCTGGAAAGATAGATTTCTGCCGCCATTAGGTTGAAGAGTTGTTTCCCTTTATGGTCACCCTGCGGGAGGGCGCGCCACAGTTAAAGAGAGCGGGGTGGTGGGCATTGAAATCACCTGCGAGGACTGTAGGGACGTTTCGACTGAGTAATCTATGTAAGGGGATAGACTCAATGTACGGCTGTCTGGGGGAAAGTAGCCTGTTCCACTACGAGTCGGCCATATGAGGTCAGCAGTTCTATTGCTAGGATGTTGTCCTCTTCGACATGGATGTTACGGAATTCATATCCCCGCTTCACAAGGATGGCTACTCCACTATAAGGCCCTCTGGATTTCTCGAGTGTTGAGTAACCGGGAGTTTTATGTGTTGGTCAGGTCTGGCTGCTGTTTCGTTGAGGAGGATAATGTCTGGGTTGTGGTTACACAACTCTATTTCAAAAAGGTAGCGGTTGTTGAAGAAGTGGTGAATGTTGATTTGCATAATTGTGATCCCCATTATTTTACGTGCTTAGGTGTATAGCTGCAAGCAGAGGAGGTACGTTTGGAGGTGCAGTCCCGATGGGGTTGGTTGCGCCTGCCAGTGTGTTTCAGAGGGGTAGGGAGGGTATACTCCTGGGTGTTTATCTGCGAGAATAGAGAGGCTTCATCGCTGCTATTGGTAATGGTAACATCAGGTGACACTTCAGACTCATTCTCTGATCCCGAACTCATGTCCGAGTCTGTGTCCCTCGGGTGTACTGGGGTCTCAGAACTGCCGTTGCTTGAAATAGGGGACACTGGTTCTTGGTGTTGGAGGTCTAGTTCATCTAGACTATCTAGTTGCCCATGACTGTCTCCTCTGAGTAGCGTGGGAGCCTGGGCGGTCAGTTTGGTCATCCTCAATGACGGTGGGTTCTGAACCTGTGTGGTCAGTTAGGTCAGCCACATTGGCGGGAGTTCTGGACCTGTGTGGTCAGTTAGGTTAGCCTCAAAGGCGGTAGATTGTGCAACAGCTTCCGTAACTGGTGCCGGATCGTCACTTCCTGCGAGGGGCTGGTTGGGTAGGGGCCAGAGTTTGTGGGGAAGATCCCATATGAGATCGCACTATGTCTGGATATTGTATGACTATGGAACCATTGGCTTCAAACAAGGCATTGATGAGGGTGCAGAATAGCCGGTCATCACCCTTGCTAGTTCCTTTGCTATTAAATAGAAGGCAGTGCTCTTCATTACTCCTCTTGGATGGGGCCAGGGGGAATAGGGTAGAAAGGTGTGCCTTGAGCTTGGGGTGGGCTAGGAGTAGAGTAGGTTGGAGTTGGATGGGGTGGGTGGGATATTGGTTGGTTCCAGGCATTGTTGGTTGAAGTGGTAGCAGTGGGGGCACTGGCATTGTTGGATGAAGAGGTAGCAGTGGAGGCACTGCCAGAGCTTGGTAGGCTGGGGAAGGCTCCTTGGGACACAATGGGAGGTGACTGATCAGTGTTTCTGTTATTCAGTGCTGACTTCCTGTTGTCCAGGATTTTCTGAATTGCAGCCTTCCTGGCGGGGCAGCCAGGGGAGACAGCGTGGTGCTTATCGCCACAGAGGATGCACTTGGGTTTGCTCCTGTTGAGGCATTCCCTATGAACATGTTCTCCAGCACAGATACTGCAAACGGTTTGCTCCTTGTTGCATTTGTTGGTGTTATGCCCAAACTGGTAGCATCTGTAGCATTGGGTAATTGAGACAAACCTTTCCATACTCACTTGATCAGGTGTGCATTTCATGCCAAAACATTTCAGGCCTTTTTCACAAACAAGCTTGGCCTCATCAGGAGTCTCAAGGATGAGCTTCAGCGATTGTTGGTTGGCCGCATTCCTGTTGAATTTGTATGCCTGGAGAACCTTGAACTCATTTTCCTGGTTGATCTCCTCAACGAGTTCATCAGCAGTATGCTCACGCATGATGCTGTTGATACGTGCAACGAACACAGAACGCTGTGCCTGGAAGTTGTCAGGGGGAATGGGAGTGACTCCTTCATTGGCGAGTTTGTCAAGACCATTCCTCTTTAGTAGGTGCAATAGTTCCTCTTCCGAAGAGAGCAGTAGAATTGCACCAGCATAGGTATCAAAGATATCCACTGGTGCCACCGTGGCATTACTGCGAATGCAGTCAAGTATTTCTCTTTTGGACTTCTTGTCACCAGTGACACGAAGTCTGACTCTTATATTAGGCATGTTGCCTTGGTAATTTACAGCTGTCACAGATAATATGCTGGAAAGAAATTAATTACCTGTGAAAGTGTCATCCTACTTCAGCTGACTTATGAAGGTCAGCCCCAAAGATAGCCTACCCTCGAGGAGGTGAGGGGGATGGGGCCCAAGGCAAAGATCGACCGGATTTTAAAAAACACACAGGCCACCGGATGGTCAAAATGCCTTGTTTTAAATCGCCAAAAGGCGAAGTTGCCGAAAAATAAGAAGACAGGAAAGGCAGAAGGACAGCAGTGTGTAGAGAGTGTTCTGTGGATAGGCCAGTGTAGTGGTTTGGGTGATGGGGGGGTAGGATGGGGCAGGATAAAGTGGGGGGATGGGGGGGTTTAGAGAGGAGGAACAAGCAGGCTAGTCACCGCCTTACCCTCTTGAAGGGATGGGGCTCGAAGTGACAGCAAGCAAGTTTTCCTCTCCGCTCTGGTCAGCAGGAGGATCAGTGGTAGCTGGAGGATCAGTGGTCAGCTGGAGGATTAGTGGTCAGCTGGAGGATCAGTGGTCAGCAGGAGGATCAGTGGTCAGCTGGAGGATCGGTGTTCAGAGCAGCTGGGAGCGTCCTCTCTCGACTGCAGCAGGGCAGCTGGAGGATCGGTGTTCAGAGCAGCTAAGACGACGTCCTCTCTCGACGGCAGCAGGGCGAAGACTCCGATTAGGTAAAACTTGCGATTTTGGCTTAAATAGCAACGCTCACCTTGCCATATAAGACAAGTGAAAATTTGTGTATGCAATAATTTCGCCAAAATCATTCTGAACCTAACGAAAAAAATATATTACATTGTGTTTGTTTATTATCAAATTAATGTTAACGTATCTAAAATATATTTAGTTGGGTTAGGCTAAATTAAATTGCACTTGTTGTAATAAGGTTAGGTAGGTTTTCAAAGTTTCTCTTGGTAGAAAATTATAAATTCTTACATTAACATAAATGAAAAAAATATATCTTTAAACGTATAAGAGAAATTTTTAGAAAGGACTTAATTTTAGATGAGTTCTTGCTAATTGACCAGTTTTACCTAATCGGCACGACATATATATATATATATATATATATATATATATATATATATATATATATATATATATATATATATATATATATATATATATATATATATATATATATATATATATATATATATATATATATATATATATATATATATATATATATATATATATATATATATATATATATATATATATTATTTATGTTGTGCGGAATATATAAAACTGGTCAATTACCAAGAACTCATTTAAAATTAAGTCCCTTCTAAAATATTCTGTTATACGTTTAAAGATATATTTTTCCATTTATGTTAATGTAAACATTAATATTGTTTACCCAAAAAAATAAGAAAATTTACCTAACCTTACTATAACAAGCGCAATTTAATTTAGCCTAATCCAGTTAAATATATTTTAGATAAGTTTACAATAATTTAATAATAAACAAACACAATGAAATATGTTGTTTTCGTTATGTTCAGAATTATTTTTTGCTTAATTATTATATACACAAATTTTCGCTTGCCTTATTGGGCATGAATAGCGTTGCTATTTAAGCCAAAATCGCAAGTTTTACTTATTTAGCACGACATATATACATATATATATATATATATATATATATACGTATATATATATTAACAAAATTTCTTTGACAACTCTATGCATAGGCCTAGAATAATGCCATCTGTTATTAGAATAAGCAGATGCGGAGAAAGCGTCACCGGAACTACGTCAGACTCAGGGACTTCCCAGTCTGTAATGAAGAAGGGTTCACAGTAAGTGTAGAACCCAGTCCCGTCTGCTGCTGCTGCTGCTATTATTGATGCAACTGGTATTGCTGCAATACCTGCTGCTGTTCTTACTGCTCATGCTGCTGCTGTTGTTGCTCTTGTAGTTGTTTATACTGCTGCTGCTGTTAGTGTAGCAGCTGCTGTTAGTGTAGCAGCTGATGCTAGTGTAGCAGCTGCTGCTAGTGTAGCAGCTGCTGTTAGTGTATCAGCTGCTGTTAGTGTAGCAGCTGCTGCTAGTGTAGCAGTTGCTGTTAGTGTAGCAGCTGCTGTTAGTGTAACAGCTGTTGTTAGTGTAACAGCTGCTGTTAGTGTAGCAGCTGCTGTTAGTGTAGCAGCTGCTGTTAGTGTAGCAGCTGATGCTAGTGTAGCAGTTGCTGTTAGTGTAACAGCTGCTGTTAGTGTAACAGCTGCTGTTAGTGTAGCAGCTGTTGCTAGTGTAGCAGGCTGTTAGTGTAACAGCTGCTGTTAGTGTAACAGCTGCTGTTAGTGTAATAGCTTGTTAGTGTAGCACGCGTTAGTAACAGCTGCTGTTAGTGTAACAGCTGCTGTTAGTGTAGCAGCTGCTGTTAGTGTAACAGCTGCTGTTAGTGTACAGCGTTAGTGTAGCGTTGCTGTTAGTGTAACAGCTGCTGTTAGTGTAGCAGCTGCTGTTAGTGTAGCAGCAGCTGCTAGTGTAGCAGCTGCTGTTAGTGTAGCAGCAGCTGCTAGTGTAGCAGCTGCTGTTAGTGTAGCAGCTGCTGCTAGTGTAGCAGCTGCTGTTAGTGTAGCAGCTGCTGTTAGTGTAGCAGTTGCTGTTAGTGTAGCAGCTGCTGTTAGTGTAGCAGCTGCTGTTAGTGTAACAGCTGCTGTTAGTGTAGCAGCTGTTGTTAGTGTAGCAGCTGCTGTTAGTGTAACAGCTGCTGTTAGTGTAGTAGCTGCTGTTAGTGTAGCAGCTGCTGTTAGTGTACCAGCTGCTGTTAGTGTAACAGCTGCTGTTAGTGTAGCAGCTGCTGTTAGTGTAGCAGCTGCTGTTAGTGTAACAGCTGCTGTTAGTGTAGTAGCTGCTGTTAGTGTAGCAGCTGCTGTTAGTGTAACAGCTGCTGTTAGTGTAACAGCTGATGTTAGTGTAGCAGCTGCTGCTAGTGTAGCAGCTGCTGTTAGTGTAACAGCTGCTGTTAGTGTAGCAGCTGCTGTTAGTGTAACAGCTGCTGTTAGTGTAGCAGCTGCTGCTAGTGTAGCAGCTGCTGTTAGTGTAGCAGCTGCTGCTAGTGTAGCAGCTGCTGTTAGTGTAGCAGCTGCTGTTAGTGTAGCAGCTGCTGTTAGTGTAGCAGCTGCTGTTAGTATAGGAGCTGCTGTTAGTGTAGCAGCTGCTGTTAGTATAGGAGCTGCTGTTAGTGTAGCAGCTGCTGTTAGTATAGGAGCTGCTGTTAGTGTAACAGCTGCTGTTAGTATAGGAGCTGCTGTTAGTGTAACAGCTGCTGCTAGTGTACCAGCTGCTGCTAGTATAACAGCTGCTGTTAGTGTAGCAGCTGCTGTTAGTGTAGCAGCTGCTGTTAGTGTAGCAGCTGCTGTTAGTGTAGCAGCTGCTGTTAGTGTACCAGCTGCTGTTAGTGTAACAGCTGCTGTTAGTGTAACAGCTGCTGTTAGTATAACAGCTGCTGTTAGTATAACAGCTGCTGTTAGTATAACAGCTGCTGTTAGTATAGGAGCTGCTGTTAGTGTAGCAGCTGCTGCTAGTGTACCAGCTGCTGTTAGTGTAACAGCTGCTGTTAGTGTAACAGCTGCTGTTAGTATAACAGCTGCTGTTAGTATAACAGCTGCTGTTAGTATAACAGCTGCTGTTAGTATAGGAGCTGCTGTTAGTGTAGCAGCTGCTGCTAGTGTACCAGCTGCTGTTAGTGTAACAGCTGCTGTTAGTGTAACAGCTGCTGTTAGTGTAACAGCTGCTGTTAGTGTAACAGCTGCTGTTAGTGTAACAGCTGCTGTTAGTGTAGCAGCTGCTGCTATTGTAACAGCTGCTGTTAGTGTAACAGCTGCTGTTAGTGTAACAGCTGCTGTTAGTGTAACAGCTGCTGTTAGTGTAACAGCTGCTGTTAGTGTAGCAGCTGCTGCTATTGTAACAGCTATTTATGCTGCTCGTGTGTCGTCCGTTGCTGTTTTTATTATCATTGTTGCTATTATAAAAATTGCTTGTACTGTTTTTTTTTTTTGTTATTGATAGTCATGTTGTTGTTATTTCTTTCTTTTTTACACACGAAAATACTCCCAGTAGAATAATATATATAATTTGCTAATTATGTATGATTTTAAGCTGAATATCGAATTTTTTAGGTAATTTTGGCAAGTTTTTCTTCATTCATATCTGGGTTTTAACTCCTGTGGCGCCACACACAACTATTATCTGCTACCACCAGAGTTTTTTCTCCTTGGATAATTCTTTTTTGTTTTCGTGACTTGCAGTGTTTTCCCAGTGTGAGTCACCTGCCTTGCCATGCATCAAGGCCTAACATACACGTCCTTTATATATTACTATAAATTCGTAGTTTTTTTTTAGGGTAGAAATATTAAAATGGTGATTCATAAGGTGTTTTGAATCTGAATCTGTTGTTTATTAGTTTACCAAAGGCATTTTACACACATATGATGATCAATCTATAAATAGTGGTTCATTTCACGTCTTTTATTTCCACTGAAGGTTGTGGCAGGAGTGTGATAATAGGAGGTATAACTGGGTTGTTCCCAAGTGCATATATTCCTCACTTCCTGCCTAAGTATTATGGATGTGGCGCCACAAGTCGTGCAGAAGAGAGTCCAGTGGAAGAGTGAACTTGTGCTAGCGTCACAATGGCTGGTATATATACTGTATAAAGAGTGGGAGGAGGTTAGTTGTGAAGACAAGGTCGGTGGGTGAGTATGCACATCATCGCTGCTCTCTTTGTTTACTGTCACTGTCACAACCTTTACTTCACCCTTAAAATACAGGAGTGACTTTAATTCATTATGTATATATACACACCGACAATTTAGTTCAGAAAGATACTTAATGAAACACTAGAACATATTTATATGAAAAGGTTTTGATCCTTGGACCTTGATCACAGAGGTTAAAAAGACAATATCGATATATATCAATATATATCAATATATATATATATATATATATATATATATATATATATATATATATATATATATATATATATATATATATATATATATATATATATATATATATATATATATATATATATATATATATTCTTCCTTGAAGTCTTTTTATCCACTTCTCCGAGGCAATGAGTCCCACAATTGACACCAGAGGTGGACCCCATCCTATATATATATATATATATATTTTTTTTTTTTTTTTTTTAAACAGGTCGGCCGTCTCCCACCGAGGCAGGGTGACCCAAAAAAAAAGAAAATCCCCAAAAGAAAATACTTTCATCATCATTCAACACTTTCACCACACTCATACATAATCACTGTCTTTGCAGAGGCGTCTCAGATACGACAGCTGAGAAAAGTCCCTCCCAGCTGTCACTATCCCAGACCCATCCTTTAAAGTGCAGGCATTGTACTTCCCATTTCCAGGACTCAAGTCCAACTAAATCAATTAACTGGTTTCCCTGAATCCCTTCACAAAATGTTACCTTGCTCACACTCTAACAGATCGTCATGTCCCAAAAACCATTCGTCTCCATTCACTCCTATCTAACACGCTCACACATGCTTGCTGGAAGTCCAAGCCCCCTCGCCCACAAAACCTCCTTTACCCCCTCCCTCCAACCTTTTCTAGGACGACCCCTACCCCGCCTTCCTTCCCCTACAGATTTATACGCTCTCCAAGTCATTCTACTTTGATCCATTCTCTCTAAATGACCAAACCACCTCAACAACCCCTCTTCAGCCCTCTGACAAATATTTTAGTAACTCCACACCTTCTCCTAATTTCCACATTCCCAATTTTCTGCATAATATTTACACCACACATTGCCCTTAAACAGGACATCTCCACTGCCTCCAGCCTCCTCCTCGCTGCAGCATTTGCAACCCATGCTTCACACCCATATAAGAGTGTTGGTACCACTATACTTTCGTACATTCCCTTCTTTGCCTCCATGGATAACGTTTTTTGTCTCCATAGATACCTCAACGCACCACTCCAATGTGATATCCAATTTTTCTTTATTTAAATCGTTTGATACCTTCATCACCTTACTCTTATCTATGTTCTCTTTCAACTTTCTACCTTTACACACTCTCCCAAACTCGTCCACTAACCTTTGCAACTTTTCTTTAGAATCTCCCATAAGCACAGTATCATCAGCAAAAAGTAGCTGTGTCAACTCCCATTTTGCATTTAATTCCCCATAATTTAATCCCACCCCTCTCCCCAACACCCTAGCATTTACTTCTTTTACAACCCCATCTATAAATATATTAAACAACCATGGTGACATTACACACCCCTGTCTAAGACCTACTTTTATTGGGGAGTAATCTCCCTCTCTCCTACACACCCTAACCTGAGCCTCACTATCCTCATAAAAACTCTTTACAGCCTTCAGTAACTTACTACACTTGCAACATTTGCCACATTGCTCCCCTATCCACTCTATCATATGCCTTTTCTAAATCCATAAATGCAATGAAAACTTCTCTACCTTTATCTAAATACTGTTCACATATATGCTTCACTGTAAACACTTGATCTACACATCCCCTACCCACTCTAAAGCCTCCTTGCTCATCTGCAATCCTACTCTCTGTTTTACCTCTAATTCTTTCAATAATAACCCTGCCATACACTTTACCTGGTATACTCAGTAAACTTATTCCCCTATAATTCTTACAATCTCTTTTATCCCCCTTCCCTTTATATAAAGGAACTATACATGCTCTCTGCCAGTCCCTAGGTACCTTCCCCTCTTTCATACATTTATTAATTAAGCAAAAATACCAACCACTCCAGCACTATATCCCCTCCTGCTTTTAACATTTCTGTCATGATCGCATCAGTTCCAACTGCTTTACCCCCTTTCATTCTACGTAATGCCTCACGCACCTCCCCCACACTCACATCCTGCTCTTCTTCACTCCTAAACGATGTTGTACCTCCCTGGCCAGTACATGAAATTACCGCCTCTTTTTGTTCATCGACATTTAAAAGTTCCTCAAAATATTCCCGCCATCTACCCAATACCTCCAGCTGCCCATCTACTAACTTCCCTTTTCTGTTTTTAACTGACAAATCCATTCGTTCCCTAGGCTTTCTAACCTTGTTTATCTCACTCCAATTTTTTTTCTTGTTTTCAGCAAAATTTCTTGACAGAGCCTCTCCCATTCTTTCATCCGCTCTTCTTTTGCACTCTCTCACCACTCTCTTCACCTTTCTTTCACTCTCCATATACTCTGCTCTTCTATTAACACTTCTGTTTTGTAAAAACCTCTCATAAGCTACCTTTTTCTCTTTTATCACACCCTTCACTTCTTCATTCCACCACTCACTCCTCTTTCCTCCTGCACCCACCCTCCTATAACCACAAACTTCTGCCCCACATTCTAATACTGCATTTTTAAAACTATCCCAACTCTCTTCAACCCCCCCACTACTCATACTTATTCCACTTCTCCATGGATATGAAAATAAAAGCAAAAAGAACAAGAACTATTAAGATAAAATCAAAGAAAACTCAGATGAGTGTGTATACATAAATGTGTATATGTATGTGTAGTGTGACCTAAGTGTAAGTAGAAGTAACAAGACATACCTGAAATCTTGCATGTTTATGAGACAGAAAAAAGACACCAGCAATCCTACCATCATGTAAAACAAATTCAGGCTTTCGTTTTACACTCACTTGGCAGGACGGTAGTACCTCCCTGGGTGATTGCTGACTACCAACCTACTACCTACATATATATATATATATATATATATATATATATATATATACAGTTAAAAATAAGAGAGGAGAGTTATTAAGTGGAGAGTTAGAGGTATCGGGAAGATGGAAAGAATATTTTGAGGAGTTGTTAAATGTTGATGAAGACAGGGAAGCTGTGATTTCGTGTGTAGGGCAAGGAGGAATAACATCTTGTAGGAGTGTGGAAGAGCCAGTTGTGGGTGTAGGGAAGTTCGTGAGGCAGTGGAGTAGAATGAAAGGGTAGGCAGCTGGGATTGATGGGATAAAGATAGAAATGTTAAAAGCAGGTGGATATAGTTTTGGAGTGGTTGGTGCTATTATTTAATAAATGTATGGAAGAGGGTAAGGTACCTAGGGATTGGCAGAGAGCGTGTATTGTTCCTTTGTATAAAGGCAAAGGGGACAAAGAGAGTGCAAAAATTATAGGGGAATAAGTCTGTTGAGTGTACCTGGTAAAGTGTATGTAGAGTTATTATTGAAAGAATTAAGAGTAAGACAGAAAGCAGGATAGCAGATGAACAAGGGGCTTTAGGAAAGGTAGGGGTGTGTAGACCAAGTGTTTACAGTGAAACATATAGGTGAACAGTATTTGGATAAGGGTAAAGATGTTTTTGTGGCATTTATGGATTTGGAAAAAGCGTATGATAGGGTAGATAGGGGGGCAATGTGGCAGATGTTGCAGGTGTATGGAATAGGAGGAAGGTTACTGAAAGCAGTGAAGAGTTTTTATGAGGATAGTGAGGCTCAGGTTAGAGTGTGTAGGAGGGAAGGGGACTATTTCCCAGTAAAAGTGGGCCTTAGACAAGGATGTGTGATGTCACCATGGTTGTTCAATATATTTATAGATGGGGTTGTAAGAGAAGTGAATGTGAGGGTCTTGGCAAGAGGTGTTGGGCTAAAAGATAAAGAAGCAAATACAAAGTGGGAGTTGTCACAGTTGCTTTTGCTGATGACACTGTGCTTTTGGGAGATTCTGAAGAGAAGTTGCAGAGGTTGGTGGATGAATTTGGTAGGGTGTGTAAAAGAAGAAAATTGAAAGTGAATATAGGAAAGAGTAAGGTGATGAGGATAACAAAAGAATAGGTGACGAAAGATTGGATATCAGATTGGAGGGAGAGAGTATGGAGGAGGTGAATGTATTCAGATATTTGGGAGTGGACATGTCGGCGGATGGGTCTATGAAGGATGAGGTGAATCATAGAATTGATGAGGGGAAAAGGGTGAGTGGAGCACTTCGGAGTCTGTGGAGACAAAGAACCTTGTCCATGGAAGTAAAGAGGGGAATGTATGAGAGTATAGTTATACCAACGCTCTTATATGGGTGTGAAGCATGGGTGATGAATGTTGCAACGAGGAAAAGGCTGGAGGCAGTGGAGATGTCATGTCTGAGGTCAATGTGTGGTGTGAATATAATGCAGAGAATTCGGAGTTTGGAAATTAGGAGGAGGTGCGGGATTACCAAAACGATTGTCCAGAGAGCTGAGGAGGGGTTGTTGAGGTGGTTTGGACATGTGAGAGAATGGAACGAGACAGAGTGACTTCGAGTGTATAAATCTGTAGTGGAGGGAAGGCGGGGTAGGGGTCGGCCTAGGAAAGGTTGGAGGAGGGGTAAAGGAAGTTTTGTGTGCGAGGGCTTGGACTTCCAGCAAGCATGTGTGAGCGTATTTGATAGGAGTGAATGGAGGCATATGGTTTTTAATACTTGACGTGCTGTTGGAGTGTGAGCAAAGTAACATTTATGAAGGGATTCAGGAAACCGGCAGGCCGGACTTGAGTTCTGGAGATGGGAAGTACAGTGCCGGCACTCTGAAGGAGGGTGTTAATGTTGCAGTTTTATAACTGTAGTGTAAAGCACCCCTCTGGCAAGACAGTGATGGAGTGAATGATGATGAAAGTTTTTCTTTTCGGGCCACCCTGCCTTGGTGGGAGTCGGCCGATGTGTTAATAAAAATAAAAAATAAATATATATATATATAGTATAATTTTATATATATATATATATATATATATATATATATATTGTTTGATAAAGCACCAAATATCTAACTACACAGGAGTCACGTGATCACATAGTCTACCCATCCTCATCCCTATTATACGACAGTTGATTCAGGTCACCATGAGTGACTCACACCTCACTCTCCGCCTATATATTAGTCTTCTAAACTTGTGAATGTTAGAAGTGATCAAGGTCACATGACCGAAACATTTTCTAATATGTTCTAGTTTTTGCTTACGTGTTTTTCTAAACTTGTATTTGCATTATTTATGTATATACGAGACAAGATTTCCGGGAATACTATAATTGTATTTACTGTAATTCAGCAGATTTCCTGGGCTGAAGGATTATTTGCAAAAATTCCCACAGTTGATACGCATCTTGAGTCAGCCATGTTCTTCCTGCTGATTGCGTAAGTATCGTGATATATTGTGACTTTCTTTTGAATGTATAAGGAATGAATTGCTGTGGACGAGTAGTTTTCATTGTTGGAATTAAGAAATACATTTTTTTTATTGTGTCACTATTATATTGTTTTTAATGTGTAAAAACACTGCTTTGGTTAAATAATAATTTATTTCGAGTGTATAATACACTTACGTGACTGTGTTATACAATGTTGTGACTGTGTAACACTTTTTGTGACTGTAAATAATACGTTGTCTCTTAGGTAAAACATTTTCATCTTGTGCTGTGGTAGTCAATTACAGTTAATTATTTTTTTAAGTGGTGCGTGTTATTGTTGACAGTCTGAGTTTGGGAATGCAGCGGGCCACCTCCTCGCCCTTATTTGACAAGGTCAGTCTTACTAAAGCCCAGGAAGTCACAATCATGAGAATCGATGAGCTCCTCAACGACTTTCTTAGACAAGTAAGTGGTCATTTTATCTAATTCCTTTTTCTTCACCTCTTTTAATTACTTTTCTTCTAATTTCCTCGTCAACTGACCTGTCTTCTGACATTCTTTGTGCCCTTTTTTCTAGATCTGTTATTTGAATTTCGCCTCAGTTCCTCTCCTGACCTACCTTCTGAGTTTCTTGCTCTCTTATTCAAATGACATTTGACAATTGTTCGGAACCAGATGAAACGTTCCCTATACTTTCCTATGCAAATCGATAATTAGTAGTGAAATGTTTCGCTACTATTGATGCCAAGGTAATGTTGCAGCCAATGTATTGTATCTTCCAGGTTAATCTTACAGTTACGTTAATGATTCAGCCGTAGTAATGTTCCAGCGACGGTAATGTTGAAGCCTCGGTAATTTTAGAGTTAAGGTAAAGCTACAGCCAAGGTAATGAATGGTTCACACACGGTATTAACCACGAAAATTATCCAGCTACGGTAATTTTTCAGCAACGGCAATATCCCAGCTACAGTAATGTTAGACGCAATATTATTCCTGCCAGGATAATTATTGTTCCACCCATAGTAATTATTGTTCCAGCCATGGTAATTATTGTTCCACCTATAGTAATTTTTGTTCCAGCTATAGTAATTATTGTTCCACCCATAGTAATTATTGCTCCAGCCAGGATAATTATTGTTCCACCCATAGTAATTATTGTTCCAGTCATGGTAATTATTGTTCCACCCATAGTAATTTTTGTTCCAGCTATGGTAATAATTGTTCCACCCACAGTAATTATTGTTCCAGCCATGGTAATTATTGTTCCACCCATAGTAATTATTGTTCCAGTCATGGTAATTATTGTTCCACCCATAGTAATTATTGTTCCAGCCATGGTAATTATTGTTCCAGCAACAGTATTCTTCTAGCCAAGTTATTGTTCATATTACGTTTCCATTAAAACCACTGCATTCAAGCCACGATATTTACCTAGATACAGTATTGTTAACGATATGGTATTGTTCCCACAATGGTATAACTCCGGTTATGGTAATATTCCAGCAGCAATACTGTTAGAGCCGAAGTAATGTTCCTGCAATGACATTTTTTTGTGCCCCGGTAGAGCTGCAGCAAAGCAAATCTGGCAAACAGTCTTCAGTACTTGCAATCACAGTGTCATGTGGCTTTCAGCAATGATGCTGATTTTGTTATCATTGTTAACCTTCCATTTTCTAAAAGTATGTTCCATTGTTTATAAAATTCATATATTTATTCACTTTATTATTTCATTGTCTATTGTTTTTATCATAAAAAGTCAGCCACCCCTGATAGTATTTGAAAATAATCTGATCATACCAACACACACAAACACACTCTCATACATAGTAGAGTTACAAGTGGAGAATATAATTATTATTATTATTATAGTCATAGGGAGCGCTAAACCTACAAGTGGAGAGGGAAGCAGGAAGGGCAGGGCGAATGAAGCCAAACTACAAACTTCCTCTATGAAGTTCAGTGGGACAGAGAAATATCAGGGAAATCAGTAAATAAGGTGATGGAATATGTGACAATAATTGGCAAGGCAGCAGAGGAGAGGTTTGTACCCAAGGGCAACATACATAACGAGAAGGCCAGGACGAGCTCTTGGTTCACCCGGAGGTGTAGGGAGGCCAAAACCAAATGCAATAGAGAATGGAAGAAGTATAGGAGGCATAGGACCCAGGAGGATAAGGAAAGTAGTCGAAGAGCCACAAATGAATATGCAAAGGTAAGGAAGGAGGCTCAGCGACAATACGAAAATGACATACCAGCGAAAGCCAACTCAGGCCAATAGCTGTTGTACAGCCACATTAGGAGGAAAACAACAGTAAAGGACCAGGTAATTAGGCTGAAGGAGGAAGGAGGGGACCTCACAAGAAATGAATGAGAATTATGTGAAGTGCTCAACATTAGATTTAAAGAAGTATTCACAGTGGAGACAGAAAGGACTAAAGAAACACGGGGTAGTAGGGTACTCCATCACGTGCTGGACACAATACTCACAACCGAGGATATTAAAAAAAAAATCATTTGTAATAAAGGACTGTTCGGGATACTAATAAAATCTCAGATTTCCAATATTTATTAATATATATTATTATTAAAACAGGTACATAATTTCAGGTACAACAGTCGGTACGGTGAATAAGCCAGTAGATAGATTAGGGACAAGATAGGCCCACTTAAGAGTAACTCAGGACAGATCACGGACAGTGATAAGGATATGTGTGAAATTTGCAATACTTACTTCCTCTCAGTTTTTACTCAGGAAGATACTAGCGGAATTCCAGAAATAATAAATTATGTTGAACAGGAAGATAATAGACTATGCACGATTGGGGTAACTAGTGACATGGTCCTCAGGCAAATAGAGAAATTAAAACCTAACAAATCCCCAGGCCCTGATGAACTGTTTGCAAGAGTTTTAAAGGAATGTAAAGGGGAACTTAACAAACCTTTGGCAAATCTTTTCAATATATCACTGCAAACTGGCATAGTGCCAGACAAGTGGAAAAGGGCAAATGTAATACCTATTTACAAGGCAGGTGCAGGTCCTTAGCTTCGAACTATAGACCAATGAGCCTTACCTCCATAGTTGGTAAATTTATGGAATCAATAATTGCCGAGGCAATTCGTAGCCATATTGAAAGGCATAAATTGATTAATGAATCTCAACACGGTTTTACTAAGGGGCGTTCCTGTCTTACGAATTTACTAACTTTTTTCAATAAGGTGTTTGAGGAGGTATATCACGGTAATGAATATGATATTGTGTATATGGACTTCAGTAAGGCTTTCGATAAAGTTCCACATCAGAGGCTACTGAGGAAACCTAAGGCCCACGGAATAGGAGGAGCAATTTTTTCCTGGGTAGAGGCATGGTTGACAAATAGGCGGCAGAGAGTTTGCATAAATGGGGAGAAATCAGAATGGGGGCACGTCTCAAGCGGTGTCCCACAGGGGTCAGTTTTGGGCCCCCTGTTGTTTACAATTTACATAAACGACATAGGTGAGAGAATAAATAGCAACATAAGCAAATTTGCTGATAACACCAAAATAGGCCGTCAAATTCATTCTAATGAGGACATTAGAGCACTCCAGGATGATTTGAATAGACTGATGCAGTGGTCGGAAAAGTGGCAGATGCAGTTTAATGTAGACAAATGCAAAGTTCAAATGTTGGGCAGGACAATAACCATGCCACATATATACTGAATAATGTAGATCCTAATACTTGTGATTGCGAGAAGGATTTAGAAGTTCTGGTTAGCAGTAATCTGAAACAAAGACAACAGTGCATAAGTGTTCGCAATAAAGCTAACAGAATCCTTGGCTTCATATCAAAAAGTATAAATAATAGAAGTCCTCAGGTTGTTCTTCAACTCTATATATCTTTGGTTAGGCCTCATTTAGATTATGCTGCACAGTTATGGTCACCGTATTACAAAATGGATATAAATGCACTGGAAAACGTACAGAGGAGGATGACAAAGTTGATCCCATGTATCAGAAATTTTCCCTATGAAGATAGACTGAGGGCCCTGAATCTGCACTCTCTAGAAAGACAGAATTAGGGGAGATATGATTGAGGTGTATAAATGGAAAACAGGAATAAATAAAGAGGATGTAAATAGCGTGCTGAAAATATCCAGCCAAGACAGGACTCGCAGCAATGGTTTCAAGTTGGAAAAGTTCAGATTCAGGAAGGATATAGGAAAGCACTGGTTTGGTAATAGAGTTGTGGATGAGTGGAACAAACTCCCGAGTACCGTCATAGATGCTAAGACGATGTGTAGTTTTAAAAATAGGTTAGATAAATACATGAGTGGGTGTGATGGACTTGCATTGCATGGGTCAGTAGGCCTGCTGCAGTGTTCCTTTTTTCTTATGTTATTATGTTCGTATAGTCTAAGGCCGTCACCAGCACGAAGAGTCACTCTCAAGATCTGTCTGTCGAACACTTTAATGGTGTATCTGGGAGAGTTTACACTCTCCAGTTGGAGTTCTGGTGTACACTCTCCATGGGAGAGTCTGATGAAAACTCTCCATGGGAGAGTCTGATGAACACTCTCCATGGGAGAGTCTAGTTATCACTCTCCAGTAGTGTATATGGGAGAGTCTGGTTAACACTCTCCATGGGAGAGTCTGGTTAGCACTCTCCAGTTGTGTATATGTGAGAGTCTGGTTAACACTCTCCATAGGAGAGTCTGGGTAGCACTCTCCAGTAGTGTATATGGGAGATTCTGGTTAACACTCTCCATGGGAGAGTCTGGTTAGCACTCTCCAGTTGTGTATATGTGAGAGTCTGGTTAACACTCTCCATGGGAGAGTCTGGGTAGCACTGTCGGTCCAGCCGGCTCAGCAGTCCAACATTGGGTTTGATGACGTACCCAGTGACTGCTGGCCGGCAGGTAAACTACCTAAGTACCATGTTCGGTAGAAGGCCGCAACCGAGGAGGACGTGAAGAGGCTGCTAAGCTAACTAGATACCTCAAAGGCGATGAGGACAGATAACATATCTACGTGGGTGCTGAGAGAGGGAGCAGAGGCGCTGTGTGTACCACTAACAACAACACATCTATCGAAACATGAGGCATGGAAGACAGCAAATGTAGTCCCTATTTTTTAAAAAGCAGACAGACATGCAGCATTAAACTACAGACGAGTATCATTGACATGCATAGTATGCAAAGTCATGGAGAAGATTATCAGGAGCACTTAGAAAGGAATGAGCTTATCTGCGACAACCAGCACATATTCAGGGACTGGAAATACTGTGTCTCAAACCTCCTAGAGTTCTATGACGAGGTGGGTAGATTGCATATTCTAGAACTATAAAAATGCTTATGACACAGTTCCACAAAAGAGATTGGTCCAAAAGCTGGAAGACCAGGCAGGTATGACACGGAAGGCACTGCAATGGATCAAAGAATACCTAACAGGAAGGCAACAGCGAGTCATGGTACGTGACGAGGTGTTGGAGCGGGAGCCTGTGACGAGTGAGGTTCCGCAGGGATCAGTTCTAGGACAGGTGTTGTTGCTGGAATATGTGAATGACATGTCGGAAGGAATAGACTCAGAAGTGTCTTTGTTTTCAGATGATGTAAAGTTAATGAGGAGAATTCAATCGGAGGAGGACCAGGCAGCACAACAAAAGATCTGGAAAGGCTGCAATCCTGGTCTAGCAGCTGGCTTCTGGAGTTCAATGCCGCCAAGTGCAAAGTCATGAAGATCTAGGAAGGGAAAAGAAGACCGAAGCAGAATACAGCCTAGGGGCCAAAGACTACAAACGTCACTCAAGGAAAAGGATCTTATGGTGAGTATAATACCTAACATTTCTCCTGAAGCGCACATCAACCAAATAACTGTTGCAGCATATGGGAGACCAGTAAACCTAAGAATAGCATTCCGGCATATTGGTAAGGAGTCGTTCCTGGCCCTGTAGACCATGTTCGTCAGATCCATTTTGGAGTATGCTTCTCCAATTTGGAACCTACACCTGGACGAGCACGTCAGGAAACTAGAGAAAGTGCAAAGGTTTGCAACGAGACTAGTTCCAGAGCTGAGGGGCATGTCCTACGTGGAGAGGTTAAGGGAACTCGACATGACGACACTGGAGAACAGGAGGGACAGGGCACACTTGATAACGATATATAAAATACTGAGGGGAATCGACAAGGTGCACAGAGACAGGATGTTCCAGAGATGGAACACAGCAATAAGGGGTCACAGTTGGAAGTTGAAGACTCAGATGAGCCACAGCGATGTTAGGAAGTATTTCTTCAGTAATAGAGTTGTCAGGAAGTGGAATAGTGTAGAAAGTGAGATAGTGGAGGCAAGTACCATACATAGCTTTATGAAGAGGTATGGTAAAGCTCATGGACCAAGGAGAGTGGACCCAGTGGGGACCAGTGAAGAGGCGGGGACTGGAGCTATAAATCGAGCCCTGAAACCACAATTAGGTGAAGTACAAATAAGTGAGTACACACACACGGTGGTAATTGCAGTGATGTATAACTCACCACAAAAGAGAAGGAGACCAAGGCAAGAGTATGATGAGAGCATGTAAAACAATTACAGACTTTCGTTTTACACTCACTTGGCAGGACGGTAGTACCTCCCTGGACATGTGTTTTCGCTCACCATGAGGCGGGCCAAAGCAGCATGGGTTCGGCCCCTGGCTAGTGCAGTGTTGTTATTGTTCAATATCACTCGTTCGTGGTTTTGATTGTAATAATAATTAACCCGGAGGATAAACCACCCAGAATAATCTAATAAGTCAGTGCGTCATCGGTGACTGTCTTATTTCCATTGGGGTCCTTAATCTTGTCCCCCAGGATGCGACCCACAACATATATATATATATATATATATATATATATATATATATATATATATATATATATATATATATATATATATATATATATATATATTATATATATATATATATACAGGTACCTCGAGTTATGAGCTTAATTCGTTCCAGACGGCTATTCAAGTGCCGATTCCGAAGGAATTTTTTCCCATAAGAAATAATGAAAATAAAGTTTTGAGACTCTGACCGCGGGTTCGAACCCCTCCGTGGTATGGTTAGATTAATCCATTTCAGACCCCAAAAATTCACTTACAAAAACACCTACAAAAATACACTTACATAATTGTTCGAGTTGGGAGCTGCTCGTAAGTAGAGGTACCACTGTATATATATATATATATATATATATATATATATATATATATATATATATATATATATATATATATATATATATATATATATATATAGCAAAAAGATCACAGTAAACAGGTGATATCAAAATATGCAAGACAACCACTATGAAAAAATAGAAGAATTCCAAGCGCTTTCGTGACTACTCACATTATCAAGGAACTATAAAAGGAAACATGACAAGAAGGCTTATAAAGGGGCAGAATACACCTCACAGTCACATCACACTAACAAAGACTACACCTCACAGTAGCGTAACATCTCACGACTCTGTGAAGAGGAACATAAGAAAGGACCTGAAACTCTTCCCAAGAATTAAGATTAGTCCAATTTATCATTAAATTCTTCCCAAATTTTATTAATTATAAATGAATCCAATTTATATAAACCAAAAGAAATATTCATATTATTTTCAAAACTGCTTTTAATGAAACATGATTCTATTATATTCCTCTCAACCATGGACTTGCTTGATACAACCTTCTCAGCATTTTGAAAATCAATTGGATGGTTAGTCTCTCACATGAATAAATAGAGCATTAGAATCTTGTCCAGTTCTAATGCTATATTTATGTTGTTTTAATCTTAGTTCAAGACTTTTACCAGTTTGACCATAATAAACTTTATCGCAAATTTTACAGGGAATCTTAAAGACACATCCGTCAGCATTTTGGGGGAAATTTTTTATCAAAAGTCTTTTTACTGTATCAAGATTTTTAAATACCACTTTGATATTAAAATTCTTAAGAAAGGAAGGCATATCAACCAAGTTTTCATGGTAAGGGAGAACCAACATATTTTTGGTTGAATAAGGTTGGTTGTCCCTTTTTTAATTATAAAAAGTATTTCTAGCTATTTTAAAAGATTTATCAGTTATGTTTCTTGGATATTTTAAATCATTAGCTATTTCATAAATTTTAGAGATTTCTTCATCTATGAACTCTGGACTACAAATACGTAAAGCTCTCAAAAACATAGAAGAAAAAACCGACACTTTAACTCTGTCTTGATGTGCAGAGTAATAGTGTACATAGGAACAATTATTTGTAGGTTTTCTGTAAATTTTAAATTTAAAGTCAGTGTTACCCTTAATAATAAAAACATCTAGGAAGGGCAATGAGTTATTTACTTCAAATTCAACAGTAAAATTTATAGAATGAGCTAAGCTATTTAATTTAACAAGGAAATGGTATATGTCTACATTCTTAGGCAAAAGGCACAAAATATCATGAAATTAATATTAGTAAGGGGATGGTATATAGCTCAATGTTAAAACAAAATATTCCCAATTGCCCTCAAAGATTTTTTAAGTCTTATGATTCACTTTTGAATAATAAAAATTTGCGCCTTACTAAAGCAGATAAAATAAATGCAATAGTAATTATGAAAGAAACCGATTACCAAGATAAAATGAATAGCCTCCTAGATGATTTTGAAACCTATTCTAAACTTAGAAAGAATCCCTTAGAAACTGTTAACAGCAATTTCAATAAAACAATAAAGCATCTATTGAAGGGCAAAGATGAATTAATTAAAAAATTTACTTCCACTAATCCATCTTTACCTTATATGTATGGATTAATTAAAACACACAAACCTGGTAATCCTGTTAGAACAATTATTAGCTCCATAGGTTCAGTTTCTTATAAACTTTCTAAATGGCTTGTTGATATTTTGAGCCCAATTGTTGGAAAAAATTCTAATTTTAATGTTAAAAACAAATTAGATTAAGTTGATAAATTAAGCACCTTGACTGATTTAAATGATTTCAATATGGTTAGTTTTGATGTTACCTCCTTGTTTACAAAAGTTCCAGTTGATGATTTACTAAAGTTCTTATCTGAAGAACTGGTTAATTACGATTTACCATTGCCAGTTCCTACTATCATTAAACTTATTAAACTTTGTATTGTTGATGCAAAATTTGTATTTAATGATGAGTTTTACACTCAGAAGTTTGGTATGGCAATGGGAAATCCTCTTTCACCTGTTCTTAGTAATTTATATATGGAATTTTTCGAAACAAGATTGCTTAACACAATCCTTCCCAATAGAGCTAAGTGGTATAGATATGTTGATGATATTTTGTGCCTTTTGCCTAAGAATGTAGACATAAATCATTTCCTTGTTAAATTAAATAGCTTAGGTCATTCTATAAATTTTACTGTTGAATTTGAAGTAAATAACTCATTGCCCTTCCTAGATGTTTTTATTATTAAGGGTAACACTGACTTTAAATTTAAAATTTACAGAAAACCTACAAATAATTGTTCCTATGTACACTATTACTCTTCACATCAAGATAGAGTTAAAGTGTCGGTTTTTTCTTCAATGTTTTTGAGAGCTTTACGTATTTGTAGTCCAGAGTTCATAGATGAAGAAATCTCTAAAATTTATGAAATAGCTAATGATTTAAAATATCCAAGAAACATAACTGATAAATCTTTTAAAATAGCTAGAAATACTTTTATAATCCAAAAGGGACAACCAACCTTATTCAACCAAAAATATGTTGGTTCTCCCTTACCATGAAAACTTGGTTGATATGCCTTCCTTTCTTAAGAATTTTAATATCAAAGTGGTATTTAAAAATCTTGATACAGTAAAAAGACTTTTGATAAAAAATTCCCCCCAAAATGCTGACGGATGTGCCTATAAGATTCCCTGTAAAATTTGCGATAAAGTTTATTATGGTAAAACTGGTAAAAGTCTTGAACTAAGATTAAAACAACATAAATATAGCATTAGAACTGGACAAGATTCTAATGCTCTATTTATTCATGTGAGAGACTTTAACCATCCAATTGATTTTCAAAATGCTGAGAAGGTTGTATCAAGCAAGTCCATGGTTGAGAGGAATATAATAGAATCATGTTTCATTAAAAGCAGTTTTGAAAATAATATGAATATTTCTTTTGGTTTATATAAATTGGATTCATTTATAATTAATAAAATTTGGGAAGAATTTAATGATAAATTGGACTAATCTTAATTCTTGGGAAGAGTTTCAGGTCCTTTCTTATGTTCCTCTTCACAGAGTCGTGAGATGTTACGCTACTGTGAGGTGTTGTCTTTGTTAGTGTGATGTGACTGTGAGGTGTTGTCTTTGTTAGTGTGATGTGACTGTGAGGTGTATTCTGCCCTTTATAAGCCTTCTTGTCATGTTTCCTTTTATAGTTCCTTGATAATGTGAGTAGTCACGAATGCGCTTGGAATTCTTCTATTTTTCATAGTGGTTGTCTTGCATATATATTATATATATATATATATATATATGTATATATATATATATATATATATATATATATATATATATATATATATATATATATATATATATATATATATATATATTATATATATATATATATATATATATATATATATATTATGCAGTAGTCGAGAACAAGCAATACAAGATTCAAAACAACTGTGGGGGGAGTTGAATGATAGCTCTAGGCCTTTCATGTTACAATCAACATATTATAAGGTGCTTGCAGTGTTGCGGAAAAGAGGAGGAAGTCCAAGCAAATTTGTTCAGGGGAACGTTTTTTGCTCAAATGAGGTAAGGAAGCAGGAGACACTAAGTACCCCAGGCATACCAGTGCCGAGTGCCAGAAAAAATGAGTTTTAAAGCATTAGAAGACAGCCAACCTACAAACACTATTATTGTAGAAATGACCTAATGAACGTAACATTAATGGCATGACAGTTATCAAAAATTCGGTCAGACTTCGATATGATATAAAAGACTTAACATTCTCATTATAAATATATCTGGCAATTGTCTTAGGAAACTTCCATACGTTTAGTAAACGGGTCCAGGGTTGACTCACTTATAAAACTATAGGGAGACATGTGTAGTGTATTCATAGTAATACGGCCATAGTTTATCTATCCCACAAAGATTCTAGGGCAGACGCTGGTCTACCCATCAAGAACAAACAGGAATACAGGCCCTAATTTTGTTAGTTTCATTTTGCCAATTTTTTAAATAAATTGTGTTCCGTATATAAACATGAGAATGCCTCTTCAGATCCTCTTTAAAACTTAAAAGTTAGTGTGTCGTAGAGAATGGTGTGTAAATGTGTTTAAAGTAAAGTATAGTAAAGGTTTATTTCTTTGTAAAGGTTGCAATATGTAATTACAATTTTGGTTTGCTAAGTAGAAAGAAATCAACTATCATGCCGGGGCATTTTACCCAGACTAATCCTAATACATAGTAACTACTTAAAACTAGACAAGATGATAGTACATAGTAATTACTTAAAACTAGACAAGATGATAGTACATAGTAATTACTTAAAACTAGACAAGATGATAGTACATAGTAATTACTTAAAACTAGACAAGATGATAGTACATATTAATTACTTAAAACTAGACAAGTGGTTTACTTGATTACAATTATATTTAATCTTAATACTAATGCGAGGTAGTCAAGGTGGAACTTTCTAAGGATAATAATCTTGAAGTTGATCATAATAAAAAATATTACAATTAATGGTTCAGTCAGTAATATTTCATGGACTGGCAGAAAGTATAGAGGCCACATAGAATAACTAGTTAGTTGTTTTGGTTAGTATTGAGAGATAAGATGATATTTTAGCAAAGTCTTAAATTTATAAGTAGTCAGGGGATCCTTTACCAGTTCTGGTAGTGAGTTGCAGATCTTCGGGACCTTTATGTGTATAGCGTTCTTGCATAGTGTGAGACTGACACTAAGGATGTTGAAGAGTGACTTATGCCTTGTGAAGTACAACATGGTGCGAATGTCTAAGTAGATCAACTTCAAACCTTCAAAGCTGATCTTCAGTGCAACGCTTGAACAGCTTTAAGCTGGTCTCTGAGCAAGAAGCTAGTGAATTTTTATTAACTGAAGGGTTTTAAAATGTTGAAATTGATGCATCTTATAGGATGATTAAATTCGTTTTAGGGTGTATAGGCTATGCCATTTATATTGAATAAATTGAGATATTAATTTCAATAACATACTTTACTACATAAGAAACTATAAGGTTTTCTGTATATTACTTGTGCGTGCATTGAGGTAGAAGGGGCTAGGCTAATGAGATACAGGGAGAGAGATTTAGGCTTATGGGATACAGGGATACCATTCCCGGATCTTTGAGGAAGAGGAGGTTTGGCTTACAGGATATAGGTATGTCTTACTTTCTTTCTCTTATGGCTGATATAGAGAGCTTGGACACATGGGACACGGGAATACCATAAATATGGTAAAGATATTTGGATTATGGAATAAGGAAATACTTTTGAAGGACCCAGCAGCAAATGAAACATATCTAGTTTTAGAAGAAAATATTAGCCCCAAAATGGTCATCCAGTGGTGCCACATTAATAAGTAAACACTAAAGACTCGGGGTTTAGGATTGCTTTAAATCTGAAGAACTAAAAATTTGATTGATGCTGTGAAAAGCTTATTGAACTGGAAAAAATAAACAGTCAATTAGAAAGGAAAATAAGTGAGATAATTGGGATAAACTATTATTTAAAGCCTATTGACTACGCAAAGTGTTAATTATGCTTTATATAACTTGTTTAACATCATTCATGCATACGCTATTATCAGATATAGGCCTAGGGGGATCAAACACTTAGGTGAATATAATTTTAAAGTACTTCCCTGCACATGTACAAGTACTATAGCTTTCAGTGAACATTGATATAATCATCTGCATATATAGAGAGTTACTTGAATTTTAAGTCAACTTAAAGCCTAACGCATATATACAACAAGTCCAGAAAATCCTAGTCTCTAAAAGAGGGATAAAGTAAAATGCCACTGCATAACAATTGAAAGAAATTCATCCCTCGGTGCATATATATGTCGGTGAATTGGTTAGTTAACAGAGTTTAACTAAGACTTATCGACTATTCAGAGATATAATTAATAATGCACATCCCGTGTTCACCACAAGTCAATACTCACTGCAACACTCACACCTCAATACTCACTGCAACACTCACACCTCAATACTCACTGCAACACTCACACCTCAATACTCACTGCAACACTCACACCTCAATACTCACTGCAACACTCACACCTCAATACTCACTGCAACACTCACACCTCAATACTCACTGCAACACACACCTCAATACTCACTGCAGCACTCACACCTCAATACTCACTGCAACACTCACACCTCAATACTCACTGCAACACTCACACCTCAATACTCACTGCAACACTCACACCTCAATACTCACTGCAGCACTCACACCTCAATACTCACTGCAACACTCACACCTCAATACTCACTGCAACACACACCTCAATACTCACTGCAGCACTCACACCCCAATACTCACTGCAGCACTCACACCTCAATACTCACTGCAACACTCACACCTCAATACTCACTGCAACACTCACACCTCAATACTCACTGCAGCACTCACACCTCAATACTCACTGCAACACTCACACCTCAATACTCACTGCAACACTCACACCTCAATACTCACTGCAGCACTCACACCTCAATACTCACTGCAACACTCACACCTCAATACTCACTGCAACACTCACACCTCAATACTCACTGCAGCACTCACACCTCAATACTCACTGCAGCACTCACACCTCAATACTCACTGCAACACTCACACCTCAATACTCACTGCAACACACACCTCAATACTCACTGCAGCACTCACACCTCAATACTCACTGCAGCACTCACACCTCAATACTCACTGCAGCATTCACACCTCAATACTCACCGCAACACTCACACCTCAATACTCACTGCAGCACTCACACCTCAATACTCACTGTAACACTCACACCTCAATACTCACTGCAACACTCACACCTCAATACTCACTGCAACACTCACACCTCAATACTCACTGCAACACTCACACCTCAATACTCACTGCAACACACACCTCAATACTCACTGCAGCACTCACACCTCAATACTCACTGCAACACTCACACCTCAATACTCACTGCAACACTCACACCTCAATACTCACTGCACCACACACCTCAATACTCACTGCAGCACTCACACCTCAATACTCACTGCAACACTCACACCTCAATACTTACTGCAGCACTCACACCTCAATACTCACTGCAAAACACACACCTCAATACTCACTGCAACACTCACAACTCAATACTCACTGCAACACTCACACCTCAATACTCACTGCAACACTCACACCTCAATACTCACTGCAACACTCACACCTCAATACTCACTGCAGCACTCACACCTCAATACTCACTGCAACACTCACACCTCAATACTCACTGCAACTCTCACACCTCAATACTCACTGCAACACACACCTCAATACTCACTGCAACACTCACACCTCAATACTCACTGCAACACTCACACCTCAATACTCACTGCAACACTCACACCTCAATACTCACTGCAACACACACCTCAATACTCACTGCAACACTCACACCTCAATACTCACTGCAACACTCACACCTCAATACTCACTGCAACACTCACACCTCAATACTCACTGCAACACTCACACCTCAATACTCACTGCAACTCACACCTCAATACTCACTGCAACACACACCTCAATACTCACTGCAGCACTCACACCTCAATACTCACTGCAGCACTCACACCTCAATACTCACTGCAACACTCACAACTCAATACTCACTGCAACACTCACACCTCAATACTCACTGCAACACTCACACCTCAATACTCACTGCAACACTCACACCTCAATACTCACTGCAGCACTCACACCTCAATACTCACTGCAACACTCACACCTCAATACTCACTGCAACTCTCACACCTCAATACTCACTGCAACACACACCTCAATACTCACTGCAACACTCACACCTCAATACTCACTGCAACACTCACACCTCAATACTCACTGCAACACTCACACCTCAATACTCACTGCAACACACAGCTCAATACTCACTGCAACACTCACACCTCAATACTCACTGCAACACTCACACCTCAATACTACTGCAACACTCACCTCAATACACTGCAACTCACACCTCAATACTCACTGCAACTCACACCTCAATACTCACTGCAACACACACCTCAATACTCACTGCAACACTCACACCTCAATACTCACTGCAGCACTCACACCTCAATACTCACTGCAACACTCACACCTCAATACTCACTGCAACACACACCTCAATACTCACTGCAGCACTCACACATCAATACTCACTGCAACACTCACACCTCAATACTCACTGCAACACTCACACCTCAATACTCACTGCAACACACACCTCAATACTCACTGCAGCACTCACACCTCAATAATCACTGCAACACTCACACCTCAATACTCACTGCAGCACTCACACCTCAATACTCACTGCAACACTCACACCTCAATACTCACTGCAACACTCACACCTCAATACTCACTGCAACACTCACACCTCAATACTCACTGCAACACTCACACCTCAATACTCACTGCAACACTCACACCTCAATACTCACTGCAACACACACCTCAACACTCACTGCAACACTCACACCTCAATACTCACTGCAACACTCACACCTCAATACTCACTGCAACACTCACACCTCATTACTCACCGCAACACTCACACCTCAATACTCACCGCAACACTCACACCTCAATACTCACTGCAACACTCACACCTCAATACTCACTGCAACACTCACACCTCAATACTCACTGCAACACTCACACCTCAATACTCACTGCAACACTCACACCTCAATACTCACTGCAACTCTCACACCTCAATACTCACTGCAACACTCACAACTCAATACTCACTGCAACACTCACACCTCAATACTCACTGCAAGACTCACACCTCAATACTCACTGCAACACTCACACCTCAATACTCACTGCAACACTCACACCTCAATACTCACTGCAACACTCACACCTCAATACTCACTGCAACACTCACACCTCAATACTCACTGCAACACTCACACCTCAATACTCACTGCAACACTCACACCTCAATACTCACTGCAACACTCACAACTCAATACTCACTGCAACACTCACACCTCAATACTCACTGCAACACTCACACCTCAATACTCACTGCAACACTCACACCTCAATACTCACTGCACCACTCACACCTCAATACTCACTGCAACACTCACACCTCAATACTCACTGCAACACACACCTCAATACTCACTGCAACACTCACACCTCAATACTCACTGCAACACTCACACCTGGAAGCTACATTAAGCCAGCTTGTCATTTAATCACCACCAGAAAAGAAAACTTTGGTATCTGATATATTGAATAAAATAATCTTACTCTGCTTCAGTTAATTGTTTGATGGGGATTTAAGTCTATCGACTACACGAGAATCATTTAGGTTCAACATAACCTGTTTACCACCAGTCACAAATATTTTAATCCATTTTAAAGCCTAAAGAAACCTCTAAGTATATATACACCGAGAGGCATAGACCCTCGTAGAAAATCTTGTCTGCGAATTGAGGAGGAGGTGGTGTTGATTCACCGGGAATTCTCCCGGCCCGGGTCTTTACCAGATGGCGACCCGGCTCCGGCTCCCTGGCGTGGGAGTAGCAGAGACCGAAGTCTCCCATGGGAGGGGGTACCCCTCAGCGGTGGGACCAACTGGTCCCAGGCCTAGCCATATTCGCCCACCAGCACGAGGCAGGTAGGTAGATAGTTGCTAGGCCCCTCTGGTCTGCCACCTTCCCCGCCCCAGGGAGGCTGACGGGAAGGACAGGCTTGCGAGCCACAGATGGTAGCAAGCTCCAGCCTTGGCACCTACCCTGCCCTAGAAGGGCTGGGCATGGTGATCGACCTGCGAATTGAATTATATATATTGAACTTTTATATAATTTTTAATTGAAATAGTATATATTTTAAATTTATGCATAATAAGAGAGAAATTTGCACGCTGTATTTTAGGAATTGAAAAATTCCTTATATTTTATAAAACAAACATTTACGTTAATTGAATCTACATGCGAAAGGTTTTATATTTCTTCTTGTAAATAGATTAAAAATACATAGTAACGTTTGTATTTCAGTTGGAGCAAGAGTATAGAGAGCGGTATGCTGAGACCCGTGGATCAAGAGGTGACCCACAGAGCAGAGGTCAACACAAGGTACCATATGTGGACACCAAGGTGAAGACTTCTGCAGCTGCTGCTGAAGATGTTACAGAAGATACTCTTAACATACCCGCTGATTCATTTGTAGATCAATTATAGAATGTAAAATTGGGCGCTTCTGGGCAAGCAGACCAAATCATACCCACACAGGGAGTAAAACATATCAGTGCATAGCATGTAGACCAGATTATACCCAATAACTAGTATAAAAATGTGTTACCAGGAATATATATAAGAACAATGGAGGTACAAATTTAGTCATTTTAATGCCTATAAATCTGAAAGACAGTTGCCATAAAAACCAAATTGAAATAATCATTCAAGTAATGTTCTGAAAAACATTCAATTCATGTAAATTTTATAATAATTATATAAGATTTTTTTTTTTTTTAATTATGAGTCAATCAATGAATTCAGTGAGGGAGTGAGACTGGTGGAGTGAGTGTTGTGACAGCCTCACGCATTCTACTCTATGGTTCAGTGAAGGAGTGAGACTGGTGGAGTGAGTGTTGTGACAGCCTCACGCATTCTACTCTATGGTTCAGTGAAGGAGTGAGACTGGTGGAGTGAGTGTTGTGACAGCCTCACGCATTCTACTCTATGGTTCAGTGAAGGAGTGAGACTGGTGGAGTGAGGTGTGTGACAGCCTCACGCATTCTACTCTATGGTTCAGTGAAGGAGTGAGACTAGTGGAGTGAGTGTTGTGACATCCTCACGCATTCTACTCTATGGTTCAGTGAAGGAGTGAGACTAGTGGAGTGAGTGTTGTGACAGCCTCACGCATTCTACTCTATGGTTCAGTGAAGGAGTGAGACTGGTGGAGCGAGTGTTGTGACATCCTCACGCATTCTACTCTATGGTTCAGTGAAGGAGTGAGACTAGTGGAGTGAGTGTTGTGACATCCTCACGCATTCTACTCTATGGTTCAGTGAAGGAGTGAGACTGGTGGAGTGAGTGTTGTGACATCCTCACGCATTCTACTCTATGGTTCAGTGAAGGAGTGAGACTGGTGGAGTGAGTGTTGTGACAGCCTCACGCATTCTACTCTATGGTTCAGTGAAGGAGTGAGACTAGTGGAGTGAGTGTTGTGACAGCCTCACGCATTCTACTCTTCTATGGTTCAGTGAAGGAGTGAGACTAGTGGAGTGAGTGTTGTGACAGCCTCACGCATTCTACTCTTCTATGGTTCAGTGAAGGAGTGAGACTGGTGGAGTGAGTGTTGTGACAGCCTCACGCATTCTACTCTTCTATGGTTGGATGTTCCCGAAGGGAAACCATTCAGTGACAGTCGGAATTTCTTTTTTCCTTCAGACTTTGAAGAAATCCTCATGTGATCGCCATCGGTATTTTTCCAATAAGATCTCATGACTATGTCTCTCTTGAATGACTAAAATAGGTAATGGGTAATGCGTCTTACTGGAAGGATGCTGCTTTTTAAGCTAATGCTCTCTGTGTAAATTTGTTAATACATTAACGTAGCATGAATCAATGGTTTGTGTGCGGTAACTGGAGAACGCATCTTCTGCTCGGGTTCACACTCTCATGGCTTGTGTTTCCTCTACCAATAGTTTCATTCTACGTGCGCTCCTTAAGGCCCAGTTTGCATATTTTAGTAAACAAAGTGTCAAATTTATTTCCAATCAGAATGTAAAGAATGACTTTCTCATAGGTTTTAAATGATTAACATTGACGAGAAGAATGATGTTCTATAAGCTTAGTATCTATATGGAAAAAAAGTGCTTAATTGATGATTTTTTTAAATAGCACTTGGAATCGTGTATCTAACGCAGTAACTGGAGAATGTCGCGTCTGGTCGGCTTTAAACTTAAAACATTATTGAGTCTTTTAGAGATTTCTGTCAAGAGCAGACTTTTTAGCGCTATTTTGAAAAAAAAAATATTTGTTAAAATATTTGAAGTGTCATATTTATTATTCTAGCCCACAAAGAAATCTATTAAGCACAAATACTGAACAGTCCGTTATAACATAATAAACAACTCCTATCAATATTTTTCTACAATTCCTTTTATTCGTTTGAAATATATAAAAAAAAAAAAAAAAAAAAAAATATATAAAACAAAAATATATATAAAATAAAAAAAATATAAAAGTTAGAGCAACCCTTTCCCCCTGAGACATAATTTTAATTCTCAGAGTTAGCGCTAAGCCAGGAAAAGGCCTTTGTCGGATGATGGCGGGTCTAAGACCAACGTCAAGAAATCCTTATCCTGTTTCCTGACAAATCTTAGCCATTTTTATTTCCCTGAAAACAAAATGTTTTAGACAAGAAGCATAATCATTTGCTTTACGTTTTACAACTCTCTAGGAATCACTTGTCAAGTTTTACCTGGTGTCACACACACATGCGTATTCGCACATAAATATTCACATGGGTAATTATCCCCAAACATACGATTTTATCAGTGCAAAACAATCACGACAATAAAGGCATACAATACCCAAATGTTACAAAGCAAAATTTTGGAATATTTATTATGTAAACGTTTGGTCAGCCAGTGACTTTAACACAACAGAGACAACAACAGAAGACTGAAGAGGTAGATGAAGTAATCAGTCCGTATTCTTGATGAATCTAAAGCATAGGTAGAAAGCAGTGGGCTTATATACTGGAGTCAGACGAGGTGCAACAGTATATAATAAGCTCACTTCTTCTAACCTGTGTATCAGATTCATCAAGACTACGGAAATGAGCACCTGCTGCTGGGCTACGGTAATGAGCACCTGCTGCTGGGCTACGGTAATGAGCACCTGCTGCTGGGCTCAGGAACTGATTCCCTCATATTCTATCACCGGTTGGCAAAAGTCTTCCTAACAAAGATGTCCACTTGGTGCATGTTGGGATGAAAATCACTAGTTCTAGGGCTTCCACACTTTTCCGCTTCATCAGCAAGTATGCAATGTTGCAAAAGTTGTACCAAGTAGGTTGAGGGAAAAAATTCTCCCAGAGATATGAATGTCAAGAACATGTGAAAGAGAGGCTCAGCGCCACTACACTCACCAGTTCCATATACATCCCGTGTTGCGTGCGGTACATCCTTCAAGGTTCACAAAAAATAAAGAGAATTATATTAAAATTTGATTCATCGCCCAATAACTGCGTCAAATCAATATCTACTGATTAAGAACCATTATCAAATTATTTTTATTTGATTGCTATTTTACGGTTAGTTTGTGTGGAACCGCAACCTTACAGAAAACCCATTGAATTACATAATAATCGAGGAATCCAGGAGCTACGAATCGACCCCTGCAACCACAAATAGGTGGGTACACACACACAAAACATACACACACAGTACCATACAAAGTGACTTATACAAAAATTAGAGGAGCAGGCAGCAATAATAGGGAAAGTACTGCAATGGATCAGGGAATACCTGACAGGAAGGAAACAACGAGTGTTGGTACATGATGAAGTATCAGAGTGGGCGCATGTGTCGAGTGGGGTTCCACAAGGGTTAGTCCTAGGTCCTGTGCTGTTTCTTTTCCTCAGACCGAACCTAATTACCCCCCAATCCCCCCTCCCCTTTCCCATCTTCCCCAACCTCTCTTTTCCCTTCCCTCCTTCTCCTCCTCATCCCTCCCTTATTCCCTCACCATTTTTACCCTGTGAGCTTCTCTATACAGGCATTCTGGTTCCTAGGTAGGGGGAAGGGTACCGTGGTCCATCCCATTCCGTTGAGGTTCTTGGCGGTGGTGTAGTTTGTCATGGAATCTGGATCGCCTGGAGATGTCCCAATCCCTCTCTGGTCTTCCGGGGGTGGCTTTGGGTATCTTTCGGAGGATGGGTGTATCTCTGGAGGCCACCTTTCGGATTCCGGGGGTGGTGGCCGAACGAGGTATTTGTGGCGGATATCCGGCCGCCCTCTCTTTTGTCCGCCGAGGTGGCTCGGTGGATGTGAGGTTGCTATCCCAGATTGCTGGTTTACTGGCATGAAGGGTAGGGTATATTAAGTAAAAGGACACAATTGCAACTAATGTGACATTTTATTGTGGCAACGTTTCGCTCTCCAGGAGCTTTCTCAAGCCGTTACAAGCGATATATGGACACAGTTGGTATATATATACTGTCAAGGTGAGGTGAAAAAACTAGTGGTGTTAGAAGTAGTAGAGGATATAAGTAGTATTAGTAGTAGTAGTAGTAGTAGTAGTAATACAATAAGGTAGAACAATCAATATGCACATAAGTAAAAGGTGATAAAACAAATACTTGGGTAGTATAACAATAGGTTAGACAAATATTTCTGCTGGAGGTTGAAATATAGAAGGCCAGTAGGAGTGTTCCACATCTACGATGTGCTAAATTAGATGTGGAACACTCCTACTGGCCTTCTATATTTCAACCTCCAGCAGAAATATTTGTCTAACCTATCGGTAATTCTACCAATATTATTACAAGGGTAAGGTATGGCACGGGTTCCATGCAGCATCTGCACTACTTGAGGTGTTGAGGTCCTCTTGGGAGCAGAGGCGGATTTACGCCCCTTTCATTCCTCCTAGGAACTATTCCTCCACGTTCCCCCCTTTTTTTATTCTTTTTTTCTTTTTATTTTCTTTTCTTCTTTCATTTCTTTACTAAAAACAAAAAGAAAAGTAACCTAACTATGGACGACCCAATCTGTGAACCTACTACTCCCGGGCCCCTTCCTGATACCGCACCCAGTTCTGACCCTACGTCATTAATGGACCACTCTTCGGACACTTTCAATACCCCTGTACCTCTTGCTGGTGCCGGTTCGTCACCTGCTTCAGGTACCAGGGTTCCAACCAGCCCTTTTGACACGTCTGACCTTCGCTCTTCTCTGACCTTGATTCCGGCTTCTCCCTCTACGGTGCGGCAATTTTCGGATTGCTCGCCCGTCACACGTCGGACCACCTCCAGTCCCACATCTAAACGACCAAGACCCTTACATGATGATTCGACACTTCCTTCTCATTCATCTCAGAAACGACCAGCTCGTCGCGCACTTCCCTTAAACACTTTGTTTCACACTACTCAATAAACAAAGTTTTTTACTCTAAGACCGACTTCTCCTACTACCTATCTTTCCGATCATAGTATTGGTAAAGATATCTCATTTCATGCTCTCAAGAGCGGCACTCGCATCATCACTGTCCAGAATGCTGGCCAAGCTCGCGATCTTTCGCTTCTTACGACAATAGATACTATTCCTATCACTATTGACAAATATCATTCACTCAATTCTTGTAGTGGTACTGCTGTATAACCCATGTGGCTTAGCGCTTCTTTTGATTATAATAATTGTAGTGATCTGTTATTAGCTCAGAGAGGACGTGTCTAGGGTTCTCTGTGGATTGAACCACTTTTGCTCTGTGAAGTGAACCAAGATGCCGTCCATTGAGCAACTTTACCAGCAGCTTAAGGAGGAATTGAGGGTAGCGAAGCTTGAGATTCGGCGATTGACGGAGGAAAACAAGAGGATTCGTAGTAGTCCTCCTGTTGTGAGTCCTCAGGTCAAGAAGGGAACTTGGGCAGTGGCCGGACTTCAAGGAACGAAGTTGAAGATCAAGAAAACGAATGGAGAGTTAGAAACGATGAAGAAGAAAGAGTCTGCTGTGGAAACATCGAATGCCTTCTCCGTGCTACCCGATGAATGTGAGTCGACTACTGGGAACGTCACGACGAACGACACAAAGGAAGGTAAAAACATTGTTGTTGTTGGGGATAGCCAGGTTAGGTATATGGATAGGGCTTTCTGCTTGAAGGATAAGAGTAGGAGACAGAGGGTTTGCTTTCCTGGGGCTGGGATGGAGGATATTGTTAGCCGGCTTGACAACATCATGAACGGTAATGGGATCAATCCTATTATCTGCCTCAGTGCTGGAGGCAATGATGTAGGCAAGCGTAGAAGTGAGGATTTAGTTAGAAGGTACAGGACAGCAATAGACATAATTAGGAAGAAGGGGGGGCGCCCTGTTATATGTGGCATTTTGCCAAGAAGGGGTGTTGGAAATGAATGGCTGTCCAGAGCGATTGGTATAAATTGCTGGCTGGACAAACACTGTAAGGATAA
>WNWK01014306.1:0-51824 GCA_009830355.1 Cherax destructor | reverse complement strand
GGGCAGGCCGTTTTTCCTTTTCCCCCGACTCACGGGGGGAGTTTTTTCGGCCTGCCCGGAAATTTTCCCTTTGTAAATGTCAGGTGACCGGAAGCCATTTTCCCCCGGGAACCTTGCTTGTTTTTCACCTTCGTGCCCGCCAGTATTGTCGTGTCGGGGCGACACGCGGTAGGTGCCGGCGGATGTAAACAGCCACCCTGAGCTGTTTCAAACTGCGCGGCACTATTGCTCCCCTCATAGGCCTATCAAGGTCGGGCTGGTCAGCCATGCTTCTCTCTCACTAACACGGCCTACCTCACTGAAGCAGCATCTCCTTACGAACGGCCCCCGGTCCCCCCGCACTCTGCCCCCGTGTATTCCTACACCTTGCCATTAATAAACTGAGTCTAGTCATCGGGCCCTATTCTGCACCTACGCTACCATTCTACTGCCCAAAGTAAGCAGCCAAGAAGTTAGACTTAACATCGTGTCTTGGGTTAATACCTCCCCCTTTTCCCGGTTAATATCACTTCTTGTCTTGGATTAATACCTCCCCTTGTCCTGGATTAATACCTGTGCTTCTCTTCCAGATTAACGACAGCTTTGGTATTGATGTAAAACTCGAATTGTGAACCATTACTGCCAATGATATGATTTACAATATAATGATTATCAGCATAATGATTTACAATATAATGATTTAAAATATAATGAATTACAATATAATGATTTAAAATATAATGAATTACAATATAATGATTTAAAATATAATGAATTACAATATAATGATTTACAATATAATGATTTACAATATAATGATTGAATTACTTCATAATGATTTGCAATATAATGATTGATTTACTATATAATGATTTGCGATATAATGATTTACAATATAATGATTGATTTACTATATAATGATTGCGGTATAATGATTTACAATATGATTTAAAAATGTTTTCCAGGTTTCATATATCAATTAATTTTTTCCTGACTGTGAAGAATATGACGTCACTGGTTGTGAAGGTGACAGTCATAACGTCACTGGTTGTGAAGGTGACCGTCATGACGTCACTGGTTGTGAATGTCACTGGTTGTGAAGGTGACAGTCATGACGTCACTGGTTGTGAAGGTGACCGTCATGACGTCACTGGTTGTGAATGTCACTGGTTGTGAAGGTGACAGTCATGACGTCACTGGTTGTGAATGTGACAGTCATGACGTCACTGGTTGTGAAGGTGACAGTCATGACGTCACTGGCTGTGAAGGTGACAGTCATGACGTCACTGTTTGTGAATGTCACTGGTTGTAAAGGTGACAGTCATGACGTCACTGGTTGTGAATGTGACAGTCATGACGTCACTGGTTGTGAAGGTGACAGTCATAACGTCACTGGTTGTGAAGGTGACCGTCATGACGTCACTGGTTGTGAATGTCACTGGTTGTGAATGTGACAGTCATGACGTCGCTGGTTGTGAATGTGACAGTCATGACGTCACTGGTTGTGAATGTGACAGTCTGACGTCACTGGTTGTGAAGGTGACAGTCATGACATCACTGGTTGTGAAGATGACAATCATGACGTCACTGGTTGTGAAGGTGAAATAAATGACGTCACTGGTTGTGAAGGTGACAGTCATGACGTCACTGGTTGTGATGTTGATAGTCATGACATCACTGGTTGTGAAGGTGACAGTTATGACGTCAATGGGTGTGAAGATGACAGTTATGACGTCAGTGGTTGTGAAGGTGACAGTTATGATGTCACTGGGTGAAGATGACAGTTATGACGTCACTGGGTGTGAAGATGACAGTTATGACGTCATTGGTTGTGAAGATGACAGTTATGACGTTACTGGTTGTGAAGGTGACAGTTATGACGTCACTGGGTGTGAAGATGACAGTTATGACGTCACTAGGTGTGTAGATGACAGTTATGACGTCACTGGTTGTGAAGATGACAGTTATGACGTCACTGGTTGTGAAAGTGACAGTTATGACGTCACTGGGTGAAGATGACAGTTATGACGTCACTGGTTGTGAAGATGACAGTTATGACGTCACTGGTTGTGAAGATGACAGTTATGACGTAACTGGTTGTGAAGATGACAGTTATGACGTCACTGATTGTGAAGATGACAATTATGACGTCACTGGTTGTGAAGATGACAGTTATGACGTCACTGGTTGTGAAGATGACAGTTATGACGTCACTGGTTGTGAAAATGACAGTTATGACGTTACTGGTTGTAAAGATGACAGTTATGACGTCACTGGTTGTGAAGATGACAGTTATGACGTCACTGGTTGTGAAGGTGACAGTTATGACGTCACTGGTTGTGAAGGTGACAGTTATGACGTCACTGGTTGTGAAGGTGACAGTTATGACGTCACTGGTTGTGAAGGTGACAGTTATGACGTCACTGGTTGTGAAGGTGACAGTTATGACGTCACTGGTTGTGAAGGTGACAGTTATGACGTCACTGGTTGTGAAGATGACAGTTATGACGTCACTGGTTGTGAAGGTGACAGTTATGACGTTACTGGTTGTAAAGATGACAGTTATGACGTCACTGGTTGTGAAGATGACAGTTATGACGTCACTGGTTGTGAAGGTGACAGTTATGACGTTAAATCCTCGTTTTCTGATTTTTTTTTTTCTTCGTCTTCTTGCTCCTCCTCTTCCTACTTCCCGTTTCTCCCTGAGTCTCCTCTTTCCTCCTCCTCATCCTCTCTTATTCTTTCTTCATCCCTTTCTCCTCTTCCTTTTATCTTCTCATCCATACCTCCTCATCCTTCTCTATTTCTCCATCCTTCTCCTCTCCACATCCTCCTTCTCCTCTTCCCCACCACCTCCTCCCCACCACCTCCTCCCCACCACCACCTTCTCCTCTTCCCACCACCTCCTCTTCCCCACCACCTCCTCCCCACCACCACCACCTCTTCCTCCCCACCACCTCCTCCCCACCACCTCCTTGCTGAGAGGGTTAAGATGCTGGTTGCCGTCCTGTCAGGTTTGTCTTGAAGTTAACACACTGACCTTACAAAGGACCCACAGGGATAAGATGTGTGATAGGAGAAAGAGGAGGATCAAAAGGAAGAGGAGGAAGAAGAAAGAAGAGGAGGATCAAAAGGAAGAGGAGGAGGAAGAAAGAAGAGGAGGAGGAGGAGGAGCAGTAAGGGAAGCTGGTAGCTTCCCTTTAAAGACTCTCTAGCAGAAAAAGTTCCATACTCTCTGAAGGTATAAAAATGAAACAATTTTTAGTAAAGATCAAATAATAATAATGAAAATATTCTTTGAACATAATTTGTGAGCTTCCAGGAAACAAGCAACTCGGTCCCAGGAGCTGTTTCTTAACATTAAAACTGTCCCACACTTACTCTTCCCCTGCCTCTTGCCACTGTGTGGGGGGGCTTCGGCACCCTAAAATTTACTCACCCCCCAACAACCCTCAAATAAAAATAATTCCGTTGCTTCAAAACAAGACACCTAGTTGCCAGAGAACCTGCTTTACCTGTTACCTGCTTTACCTGTTACCTTCAGAAATATATAGAAATATATTTCTCAGTACACTGTATATACTATTGTGGTCAGTCAGTTGTACAACACTGTGAGCGTTCATCAGAACACGCATACTCTTACGTCAGACGTAAGCAACCAGCTACTTTTTAGCATTTCGTCATTGTCTGTTTATTACACATGTACAGTATATATATAGGTTATTAGATATTAACCTGACCTAAAATAACCTAGCCCAACATAACCTATCCCAACCCAGCACGAGAATAACAAATATTTTCCGTAAAATTTTGAAGCACGCAGAAATGAACGAACGGCGCCAAGCCTATCCTGACTGGGCGCCAAATATTATATACATTATATACCTATTGGTAAAAAAAAAGAATAAAAAGATGGGGTGGTAGGGGAAGTGGAATATTCAAATGGCTTCAGGAAGAAATCCAAATATTCTTCCTTGAAGCCTTTTTATCCACTTCTCCGAGGCTATGGGTCCCACAATTTGCACCAGAGGTGGACCCCATCCATTATATATAAGAATATAAGAAAGGAACACTACATCAGGCCTACTGGCCCATGCGAGGCAGGTCTAAGTCACCTCCCGGTTAAACCAATGACCCACATAGTCAGGTAAGGTCAGGTCACATCCACTTAAGGAAGGGGCACGGCATCAGACCTATTAGCACAAGCTAGTCAAGTCCAACTCACACCCACCCACACCAACTCATGTATTTATCCAACCTATTTTTAAAACTACACAACGTCTTAGCTTCTATGACGGAACTCGGGAGTTTGTTCCACTCATCCACAACTCTATTACGAAACCAGTGCTTACCTATATCCCTTGAATCTGATTTTTTTCAATTTAAAACCATTGCTGCGAGTCTTGTCTTGGCCAGATATTTTTAGCAAGCTATTTACATTCCCTTTATTTATTCCTATTTTCCATTTATGCACTCCAATCATATCCTCCCTAATTCTACGTTTTTCTAGAGAGTGCAGATTCAGGGCCCTCAGTCTATCCTCACAGGGAAGATTTCTAATACATGGGATCAACTTCTTTGTACGTTTTCCAGTGCATTTATATCCATTCTGTAATACGGTGACCAGAACTGTGCAGCATAATCTAAATGAGACCTAACCAGAGATATGTAGAGTTGAAGAACAACCCGAGGACTATCATGTATGCTCCTTGATATGAAGCCAAGGATTTTGTTCTCTTTATTGCGAACACCTATGCGTTGTTGTCTTGGTTTTAGATTATTGCTAACCAGAACTCCCAAATCCTTTTCGCAATCTGTAATATTAAGATCTACATTATTTAGTTTATATGTGGCATGTGTATTTTCTTGTCCAATATCTAGAACTTTGCATTTGTCTATATTAATTTAAACTGCATCTGCCACTTCTCCGACCACTGCATCAGTCTATTCAAATCATCCTGGAGTGCTCTAATATCCTCATTAGAATGAATTAGGCGACCTATTTTGGTGTCATCAGCAAACTTGCTTATGTCGCTATTTATTCCCTCATCAATGTCGTTTATATAAATTGTAAACAACAAAGGGCCCAGTACTGACCCCTGTGGAACACCACTCGTGACGCGCCCCCTCTCCGAGTTCTCCCCATTGATGCAAACTCTCTGGTGCCTATTTGTCAACCACGCCTCTACCCAGGAAAAAATTTCTCCTCCTATTCCGTGTTCTTTAATTTTCCTTAATAGCCTCTGATGTGGAACTCTATCAAAAGCCTCACTGAAATCCACAATATCATATTCATTACAATGATCTACCGCCTCAAATACCTTGGTGAAAAAAGTTAGTAAATTCGTTAGGCAGGAACCCCCCTTTGTAAATCTGTGCTGAGGGTCATTAATCAATTTATGACTTTCAAGATGGCTACGAATTGCCTCGGCAATTATTAATTCCATAAATTTTCCCACTATAGAGGTAAGGCTTATTGGTCTATAGTTCGAAGCTAAGGACCTGTCACCTGCCTTGTAAATAGGTATTACATTAGCCATTTTCCACTTGTCTGGTACTATGCCAGTTTGTAGTGATATGTTGAAAAGACTAGCCAAATGTTTGCCAAGCTCCTCTTTACATTCCTCTAAAACCCTTGCAAATAGTTCATCAGGGCCTGGGGATTTGTTCGGTTTTAATTTCTCTATTTGTCTGAGGACCATGTGACTAGTTACCCTAATCGTGCATAGTTTATTATCGTCTTGTTCTACATAATTTATAATTTCTAGAATTTTGCTAGTATTTACCTGAGTAAAAACTGAGAGGAAATAAGAGTTAAAAATTTCACACATTTCCTTATCACTGTCAGTGATCTGACCTGAATTACTTTTGAGTGGGCCAATCTTGTCCCTAATCTTACTTCTGTATACCTGAAAGAAACCTTTTGGGTTAGTCTTCGAATCTCTTGCCACTTTAGCCTCATAATCTCTTTTAGCTTTTCTAATTCCCTTTTTTATTTCTCTCTTTAACTGTATACATATATTAAATACATATATTGATTTCTTAACTGCCCCTCTCCTCTTTGGATACGCCTATATATGCCTCTCTTTTGACCAATGAGATGTTTTAATCTATTGTTTATCCATTTACGATCATTTTTGTGTTTGATAAATGGTTATCAAAACCGACAAGTTGAACATTGAGACATTTATGCAATACAAAGCAGAAAGGGAGTAGATAGAGGAGGAGGAGTTTGAGATAATCAGTCCCTCAGCCTGGAATAGATGTGTTCAAATTCAAATTCTTTATTTCAAGTAATATACAAGGTGGGGTGTACTTATAATTATACATTTTATGAAGTAGATATTACAAGATGGCCAATAATATGCCTAGGTATGCCTAGGCTTTTCAGGCAGTCTTATGATAGGTCTTACTCAATAGCTATACAATGGATATACAGATTGTAAGGTTAGGTTTACAAAATTGAGGTACTGGAATTTAAACATTTAAGAATTTAACAATTAGTTTAAGAAGTTAGCAATTAGTTTATATATTAATGATAAAGGTGATGTATTGGCATAATATAGTTTCTATATTGGAGTGTCTTAGGCAAACTTATGACTAGCTTAAGAATTATGAAGCAATAGTTGTATTAGAATTTTGGTTAGTCCTGTGCAAATTAAGGGGAATCACAGATATCAATAAGTGTATTTTGCTGTGGATATGTGCAAGATAAAGTAGTTTTCATGTGGTTAGCTACCGGTTGGGGGCGTAAGTGAGATAAGATGTTTTTTAACGGTGCTTTTGAAAATGGAGGTTGTGTCTGCAGTTATAGAGTTCAGTCCATCACTCTTGTAGAAAGTACAGCATAGGGCCGGAGAAGTGGCTTATGTACTGTAGTCAGGTGAGTGGAAGCAGGAGGAGGCGGGATCACAGTGGAACCTGACTGTAGTATATAAGCCACTTCTCCGGTCATATGCTGCACTTTCTACAAGTTATAGACATCATTAGGAAGAAGGGAGGGAGCGCTGTTATATGTGGCATTTTGCCAAGAAGGGGTGTTGGAAATGAATGGCTGTCCAGAGCGATTGGTATAAATTGCTGGCTGGACAAACACTGTAAGGATAATGCAGTCCCATTCATTAACAACTGGGACCACTTCTATGGCCGAAATGACATGTATGCCAGGGATGGGGTTCACTTATCCAGGGCAGGTGTAGAATTTCTCTCTAGCTCAGTTGAGGATGTTGTTAGGGCTTTAAACTAGGATTAGTTAGAGGTATGGGTTTAGGAATGGTAAATAATGAGGGCCAAAATATTGATTCAGGCTTTGATATCATAAATCATAACAATAACAGTAATCGAGTGACACAGGGTAATGATAGTAACAGAAATTGTGTAAAACAAAAGCTGAAAAAGGTTCACAAGAAGATACATATCAATGTATTTTATACTAACTGTCGAAGCGCCAGAAATAAAATTAACGAATTACGTTTGGTAGCATGTGCTGGGAACTTTGATGTCATTGCAATAACTGAAACATGGTATAATACCAAGAGTCGGGATATGATTGCTGAGTGTCATATTCAGGGGTTTAAGTTGTTCCATGTAGATAGATATAATGGGAAAGGGGTGGAGTTGCATTGTATGTACGAGAAAATATAAATTGCTGCATAAAAACAGGCATAAAAATAGATGGATCATTAACAGAATCTGTTTGGGTAGAGTTTCTAGAAGGTCAAGAAAAACTGATTCTAGGTGTAATATACCGACCTCCAGGCTTGGATCACGATAGAGGGAGACTTCTTTGGGACGAAATTGTTAGGGCTTCTAGGCACAATAACGTAGTGTTAGTAGGGGATTTTAACTTTAGTCAAATTGACTGGACTTCTTTGACCGGTAATCTGGAGTCCAGTGACTTTATGGAAGTAGTTCAGGACTGTTTTCTGAAGCAGTGTGTGACGGAGCCTACCAGAGGTAATAATTTGCTCGACCTAGTCTTGTCAAATAAAGAAACTCTTGTAAATAATCTGGAGATCACTGAAGAGCTTGGAGCTAGTGATCACAAATCCATTACTTTTAATATTACATGGGAGTACGAGAATAGGGATAATACGGTAAAAGTTCCTGATTTTCGTTCTGCCGATTATATTGGACTTAGGGAACACCTGTCTAATCTCGACTGGGGTAATCTAGCTAACGATTACGATGGGATCTGCGTTTATGATTTGTTTCTTAATAATGTACAACGTGCACAGAGTATGTTTATTCCCCAGAAAGAATTTAGGTCAAATAATAACGATCCCAAATGGATTAACAGGAGGCTAAAACATTTATTAGGGGAGAAAAGAGGAATTTATAGGCGCATCAAAAGAGGAGATGTTAACCTTATTGACCAATATGTTCAGTTGAAAAGAGAAGTAAAAAAGGGGATTAGAAAGGCTAAACGTGACTATGAGATTAAGGTTGCTAATGAATCAAAGACTAATCCAAAAGGGTTCTTTCAAGTGTACAGGACGAAGGTAAGGGAAAAGGTAGGACCTCTGAAAATTGGGAATGGACAGCTGACGGATAACGAACTGGAAATGTGTTCTCTATTTAATGAGTATTTTTTGTCAGTCTTTACACAAGAAGACGTAAATGAGATTCCAGAAATTAACAATTATTCAGTTCCTGAAGAATTCAAATTAACTAATATTACTGTCACGAGGGACATGGTTATCAAACAGATAGATAAACTGAAGCAAAATAAGTCCCCGGGACCCGACGAGTTGTTTTCCAGGGTACTTAAAGAATGCAAAATGGAACTTAGTCAGCCATTAACGAATGTGTTTAATACGTCCATCCTAACTGGTGTTGTGCCAGAGATGTGGAAGATAGCTAATGTAGTTCCTATATTCAAATCAGGGGATAAGTCCATTCCATCAAATTACCGTCCAATAAGCCTCACGTCTATAGTAGGCAAATTATTAGAATCAATTATAGCTGATATTATCAGAAGTCACCTTGAAGAACATAATTTGATTAATGAATCTCAGCATGGGTTTACGAGAGGTCGTTCCTGCCTGACAAATTTACTGACGTTTTTCAATAAAACATTTGAGACAGTAGACAGTGATAAAGAATATGATATAGTTTACTTGGATTTCAGTAAGGCCTTCGATAGAGTACCTCACAAGAGACTCTTAAGAAAGGTGGCAGCTCATGGTATAGGAGGTAAAGTTCTAGCATGGATAGAGGCATGGCTTACCAATAGAAAGCAGAGAGTTTCCATTAATGGGGTCAAATCTGAATGGGGATTTGTCACTAGTGGCGTTCCACAAGGATCAGTTTTGGGCCCATTGTTGTTCATAATTTACATTAATGACCTTGATGAAGGAATTGCAAGTGACATGAGTAAATTTGCTGATGATACAAAAATAGGCCGTATAATTCATTCTGAGGAGGATAACAGTGAACTCCAGGAGGATTTGGATAAATTAATGTCTTGGTCTGAAAAGTGGCAGATGAAGTTCAATGTGGACAAGTGTAAGGTGCTTGTCGTTGGTAATGAAAATATCCCTCGAATTTATAAACTAGGTGAAGTTGAGCTTGATCATACAGAATGTGAAAAGACTTGGGAGTCATGGTAAGCAGAAATCTAAAGCCAAGACAACAGTGCCTAAGTGTGCGCAATAAGGCTAACAGATTACTAGGATTTATTTCAAGAAGTATAAGCAACAGAAGTCCAAAAGTTATTTTACAGCTCTATACATCACTAGTGAGACCTCATTTGGATTATGCAGCTCAGTTTTGGTCTCCTTACTACAGGATGGATATAGATTCATTGGAGAACATACAAAGAAGAATGACTAAAATGATTTACAGTATAAGAAATCTCCCGTATGAAGATAGACTTAGAGCATTGAATCTCCACTCTCTGGAGAGACGTAGAATGAGGGAGATATCATCGAGGTGTACAAGTGGATGATGGGCATAAACAAAGGAGATATTAATAAAATACTGAGGATATCGAACCAAGTAAGAACGAGAAATAACGGATTTAAATTGGATAAATTTAGATTTAGAAAGGACATAGGCAAGTATTGGTTTTCGAACAGAGTTGTAGATGCGTGGAACAATCTTCCGAGTACTGTGATAGAGGCTAGGACCTTGGGTGGCTTTAAAAAGAGATTGGACAAATATATGAGTGGGAGGGGCTGGGTTTGATTTGTGTCGTGAGTACGGGAATAAATGTTTAGGTAGTGGTGGTTTTGATAAGGACCTGCCTTGTATGGGCCAGTAGGCCTTCTGCAGTGTTCCTCCATTCTTATGTTCTTAATACATCGATTCCAGGCTGAGGGACTGATTACCTTAAACTCCTCCTCTCCTTACCCCCTTTCTACTTTGTATTGGACTGATGAAGCCACTGTATAGCGAAACGTTTCCTTAATAAAGATTCCCATATGTTGCATAAGTGTCTCAATGTTCATTTTTAGTTGATCTAATTTTCCTACTTGGAACATAAGTTGTGTACTAACCTAGTTGTGGTTGCAGTGGTCGATTCATAGCTCCTGGCCCCGCCTCTTCACTGGCCTCTACTGGGTCACTCTCCCTGCACCATGAGCTTTATCATACCTGTGTGTGTGTGTGTGTGTGTGTGTGTGTGTGTGTGTGTGTGTGTGTATGTGTGTGTGTGTGTATGTGTGTGTGTATGTGTGTGTGTATGTGTGTGTGTATGTGTGTGTATGTGTGTGTGTGTGTATGTGTGTGTATTATTGTGTATACACTGCTAGTCTCACTGCCTATATCAAAAGAGGTATACTCTTCAGAATATACACCAAGTATTACAAGAGTAAACACTACATATATTTTCTATTTTCAAGTCTTTATTTTGGTGTTTAATTGTATCTTGTAATAGACTGTAAACGTTACGCCAGAAAATATTGAACTGTTAAAAAAATGCATTTAATTTTAAAAGGTAAACTCCGCAAAAAAAGAAATACATATATAAAATGTCACCATAATTTCAAGCCGACATAAATAACAGTTAACATTGACACATAACGGCAGCTCCTGAATACTGCGTCATGTTGGTCTCATACCCAGTGAGCACGCTGTATATATACCAAGAGATGTGTCTCTATATATATATACACCGAAAGATGTATATCTCTCTGTATATACAAAGTGGGATGTATATTTCTCTATATATGCGCCGATAGATGTATATCTCTCTCTGTATATATGCCGAGGGATGTTTATCTCTATATATATTCCGATGGATGTTTATCTCTTTATATATATTCCGTGGGATGTTTATCTCTCTGTATATACACCGAGAGATGTTTATCTCTGCATATACACCTAGAGATGAATATTTCTCAATGAATATATATATATATATATATATATATATATATATATATATATATATATATATATATATATATATATATATATATATATACCCCAAAAATAAGTATCTCTCAGTGTATATACACCGACAGGTGTATATATTTCGGTGAATAAACACAGAGATGTCGAGATGTGTATATCTATTAGTGTACATATACCAAGAGGGTTATATATGCATGCACTTACAAATGCAAACACAGATGACATGCAGCCTTAATGACACTCTTATAGTTGACGGGCTTTAAGCCTGATAAACCAGTGAACCATGCAACGGAGACTATACTGATGACTGGGCAACAACGTCAATAAGGAGGTATAAAATATAAGTACATATATAAAGTAATAAGTACATAAAACAGGAGCACTGCAGTAGGTCTACTGTCTCTAAGATTTGTAATTCATCTCTGTATTCAACAGATGCAGCCTCTGCAGCGCAGGTGTACCTCTCGTCGATAAAGATTCCTGGTGTTGTACATGAGCCTTACTCATCAGCTTGTGGGTATTGTATACCATTTATGAGTCTACTGCCTTGTGCTAAGACATTTTAGACGACGTCTCGCCCAGGAGTGAAGCTGGTCATGTTTTGATAAGCTCTCATCTGCGCGAAACGTCGTCTATTATGAGGGTTTGTTCTGCAATACGTGTTTAAATCATAAAATATATTGCATGTAAGCAAATACTCCTGAACAGTAGTGATAACAGGGAGAGTAAGAATAGGGAAAGGAGAGGCACAACGTGCATCTACTTCTCAATTTCCAATTTTTTTTATGTTCAATTTCAATACTAACAGAGACTTTTTAGCGATTCCTACTCAATTAACTCTACTATTGCTTCCGCTATGGTAAATATCTACAACTTTATGCTGTATCTAGGCATGAAAGAAGCATATAACATTTGCCTTTAGATGCGTCTAAATGCCCATTTCACATGACCTCGCCGTCTCCGAAATTTTCTCTGGGGAGGTTACAGCGCTCCTCCTCCCAATACCAGAGCTGGTTGTGCTTGCCTGGCCACATCTTCAAGAAATTCTAATTACGGCTGGTTGATTTTATTGGGCTCATAGCCTATCGACCACACGAGGGTCGTTGTGGGTCCATGTAAACTTTTCACCAGCTGTCGAGAACACGTTAATCCCTAAAGTAGTAAATAAAATAAACTCTCAGTATATATACATTGAGTGACATACATATCTGTGTATAATTCCTCGCCTAGTGTATACGTAGTGTAAACAGACGAATGTTAACACCGGAGATGTTGGCAACACAAAAGGCGGTTTGTCGCATTTTATTGAGAAAACGTTTCGCCCTCTAAGGACTATAATAAAATGCCATAAGCCTACATATCTTACCTTATTAACATATTTCTCGGAATATATTCTACCATCGCTTTAGAGCACTGGAGGCAGCAGAGGCAGCCCTTGGTGGAAGTCTGTACACATTAACGCATACCACTGTTCCAGGGCTTAAAAATACTTCTTAAAACCCATTTCCATCACTGTTCGTGAAATCACATTGTTTCTTAATTTGCATGTAGATCTACTCTTCATTTCCCTGAGCAGTGATGCAAGTTGGAAAATTTGTAATATGTAGGAAAATTAACATCCAATCGCCTAGTAAATGGCATAACTTGGAGGCTCAAGTGTTGGGTTCCTCTTTTTAAATACTGGAGAAAGGGATTAAGAGGTGTGACAGAAGGGAAGCAAAGGGAAGAAGAGAAGGGAAAGGGAAAGAGAGAGGAAGTAGGGAAAGGAATGGGTAGGAGAGGAAAGAAAGGAAGAAAAGTAGGAAAGAAAATGAAGAAAGAAGAACGAAAGAAGAACTTAGGGAATGAAAGAAAAGAAAGATTAGTAAGGGAAAGAAGAAAAAGGAAGTGGGATAAAGGGAGTGGGTGAAAGAAGGGGAAGGAAGAGAAGGAAAGGAGGTAAGGGGTGGAAGGAAAAAACAAAGAGAATAAGGGAAAGAAGTGGAAGGAAGGGTAGCAAGGGTAAGAAAAGGGAGGAAAGGGGATAAAGTGAAGGAAGTAGTAAGAGGACGTGTAAAACGCCACCTCTGAACTTCATTAATTCTTTGCTAAATATTTAATTATGAGAAATATACATAAACACAATACTGTTATAAATTCTGGAAATTACAATTTACTGAAAGTTAGTCATAAATTATACAATATACTGGAAGTTTATGCCATTACACGCTGTTGCTGGGCATCCCAACTCCACTACAGTAATTGGAAACTCCTAATACAGTAGTTGGGAACCATTACTAAATCATTATTAGTGGTATGATGAATAAGGCATCTGCAACACTTAGGTTTATTGCCAGTATGTTTTGCCTGCACAACTGGCTTCTTCACTCGAACACAGGTGGATACAAAACTGGAGACGGTAGAAGCTGGTTTGACGTGATCAATCCGTCATTTTTTTTTTTTATCGATAAGGGATTAACCACCTTCTACCAAGCGTGACGAACTGATCACGTCAGACCTTCTACCGTATCCAATACTGTATTGACCTGTGCTCGACTGAAGAAGTCTGTTTTGACAAAGGTAGACAAGTGTTGCATTTGTGGTTTCAATACGACATCAAAGAAAAGCATCTTCCGATAGTCTTGAATCCTCCAACCCTGGTGTGCCCTGCTTAGATGTTCCTAATTAATGAGGTATGTAGGTGTCAACTTACTAATGTTATTTTTAAAATTCGTAAAATGCCTAGAGCAAGCCTCATTTAAACCATTTCATTATTTAATAGCTGATGCTTCTTATGAAGTGGAGGATAATTTTTAAGATTAGGATGTACAGATACAAATTTGCCAATTTACTAACATGGTTAATAAACAAGAATTTGTTGGACGCTGCGCGATAACTAGAGAACGCCTCTTCTGACTGACTTCAAACCGTCAGCGATCAGTTTTCCTCAAATGCTGGCATATTATAAGGCTGTGTAAGTTTTAATGTGCCATTTATATTAAACATATTGCGCTCTCTCTCTCTGTAAGTAGCTTCAGAATGCCTTTTATGTTCGTTTTTAAACCCTGCATTTATCTTTCTCCTATGTAGGCGCCAATTTATTAAACCTAACCCCATTTTTATTAAATTATTGGTATGTGTAACAGATAGTCTCAGTTTTAGTAAACAAATAGGGATATGTACTGGTTACCCTGGGATACCTAGCGACTGCCTTTCCTGATTGGCTTTTAATTTTTCAAAGCTGGTGAAGCTTACTTAGTAGAAAGTTCGAATTAATTCTGGGTTGTGTAGAAATCAATTTGTCATTATCAGTGAAGAAAAATGGATATCAGTTTTCGTGTGATGACTTTTGAATGCTTCTCTGATGAAGGACCGGGACGCGGGGGTGTTGACCCACTGGAATACCCTCCAGGTAGACTCCAGGTAGGAAGACCTTCATATCTTCAACGTTGACATATAAATGCATTAGAAACTCATATGACGTACTTTGTTCTATACGTTTTGCTTTAATCATGACGTGCAGCTGTAAGCCAGAGGAAGGCTAAGCCACATGATCTAAAGATTCATGACCCACATCACAAAATACCTTAATGTCTGTGTGATGTTTGAATTCTCTGTTGATCTGTATTAACATGTGGGTTCTGTGTGTTCTACAATTCACACCTGACATGTGTCAACATGCGTGATCTATGATTCACACTTAATCTGTGTGGTCTATAATTCTCAGGTGACCTGTGTCAACATGTGTGGTCCACTGCATAATTAATAGATACAATAAGTAATGTAAATTTGGTTGTATACGCTATGATCATAACTTGAGTTTTGATTATATATGATACGTCACATTATTATTATAATCAACGTCATTTTACACCTCGAAGCAACATACATAGATACACACCTTCCCTTACGAAACACTCGAGTGTTGTTCAGCCACTGACCTTCCCTTTCCCTTAAAGAGCACCAGAGTGCTGTTCTGTCACTGACCTTCCCTTGAAGAACACCAGAGTGTTGGTTCAGCCACTGACCTTCTCTTAAAGAACACCAGAGTGTTGGTTCAGCCACTGACCTTCTCTTAAAGAGCACCAGAGTGTTGGTTCAGCCACTGAACGTTCTAGGGATCACTCTCGCAGCCAACATTCAATTTACGAGCGAGAATTGGTTTATCGGAGAGATATTGGTTAATAATTTACGTAAACAATTGTAGAATTTATAATGGAAAGTTTATTATTGAAAGTGTGAGTGTTTGTATATAGAGTATATACATATATATGTGTAAAACACACAGGTCGGCTCCCACCGAGGTAGGGTGACACGAAAAGAAGCACTTTTACCATCACTCACTTCATCACCGTCTTGCAAGAGGCGTGCCGACACTACAACTCAAATGCCTCTACAAACTGCAGTATCCCCACCCCCCCTCAAGGACACAAGTCTGGCTAACCGATTTTATTGAATCACTTCGTAAATGTTACCGTGCTCACACTCCAACAGCGCGTCAAATCATGGAAACCACTTGCCTCCACTCACTGCTAATACGCTCTCATTCACTTGAGCAATAGCCGAAAGTAACCTGAACTGCACTGAAAAATGTCAGCGTTACAGCTGGATGGAACTTTCATTCCCACCAACAGCAGGTTAGTGGAGGTACATCAGTGGTGTCTTCCTGATGAGCAAGTAGCTGTCTGACTCATCATGAGCTAAAACTGTAAACCCGAGGTCAGCCACAGGGTGATCCAGAGTGCGAGAGTGTTCCAATTATAAGACTAACTCTAAATGGTGGTTCGGTAATTGGAATTTTAATTCGTTTTTTTACAAATTTGTATTCATGAATTCTGGTAATCAAATGATGCCTTACAGCACTCACTCTAATATTTATACACAGTCGAGGACTCAAAATTTATTGGCATACGATTTTAAACTTTAAATTCCTTAATCGAATTCTGTGATTAAAAATAATATTAATGATAACTTGAGGATAAAAGTTAGACTAATTTAGAGAATATATATAACTCAATAGATTTATTCCTTCAAGTGGAAAATATTTTTTTTTCTTCATAGGTACATTATGAAGTATCCTAACTACAGTGTCAATTAAAACAGTGAGAGTTTCACCCCTGAACATTATGAATGGGGAAACCATGACTGTAGGAGGTTGATCCAAGGCAGCCCAACTCTAAATGTAGTTTTGAATAATCAGAACAAATGTGGTAAACGTGATACGTAATTAATAGGAATAAACGGTGAAAACGTAGGATATAACCCGGAAAAAATGTGGTTAACGATAAAGCTGATACCATGGGGGACTTGAATTCGATTCAGTCGAAAAAAATTCTGCCAGGCATGCTAGGTTTTTTTTTTTTTTTTTTTTTTTTTACAGTGCTGTTCGTGCATGGGAAAAAGACAATTAAAACGGAGTGTCCACTAATAATGGCTGAATTTCAAAAAGCCTCGTGAAAACTTTACCGCGTGACAAACCGCGCACTTCAGTACCCTTGGTCACGAACGGCCGCAGGCCCCTGAGCTGCTTTGGGAATTAGTGTGGAGGGTTACAAAGTATGGCTTGCTGCTACAGTGTATTAAAATGTGAGGTTGGAGTGTTGAAGGAGGAGGTCCTGCTTCTCCAGGAGGAAATTAGGAGGCTGAAGGTTCACCTCGATGGGTTTGGGAGTGATAGTAGGGTGGCTGGAGTGGTGGAGGTGAATGGGGATACCAGGAGTGAGATGCAGTCTGTCACTCGCTGCGAGGAGGATGAAGGGGGGGGGGAGGAAGAAAAGGCTACCAGGAGTGAGGAGCAGTCCAGCGAGTGGTTCCCAGTAATGGGAGGAGCATCAAAATAAGGAAAGTTAAGAGAGAAGATTTGAAATTAGGAAATCGCTTCTCTGTTCTTCAGGATGAGTGTACTCCAGTCGCCAGTGAAGGTAAAGGTACTACTTCCCCTGCTAATAGAGGTAAGCGAATTCTTGTGGTAGGTGACTCAGGTAAGATATATGGACCGTGCTTTCTGTAATAGGAATAAGAAGGTGAGACAGAGGGTGTGCTTCCCTGGAGCTGGTGTTGGTGACATAGTCAACAGGTTGGATAATATTATGTCGGGTAATGGGAACAAGCCCATTATCTCAGTGCTGGTGGAAATGATATTGGGAAGGGTAGGAGAGAAGAGCTGCTAGATAAGTACAGGTTAGCTATAGATCTAATTAAGTCTAAGGGAGGGGTCCCAATCACATGTAGCATCTTGCCTAGAAGGGGAGTGGGAAATGAATGGTTGTCTAGGGCAATTGGTGTAAATTGCTGGCTAGACAGATATTTCAAGGAACTTGCAATCCCATTCATTCACAACTGGGACAACGTTTATGGCAAACATGATATGTATGCAAGGGGTAGGGTGCATCTCTCTGGGGCAGGGTTGGTAGCACTTGCCAACTCGATCGAGAGGGCCATTGCTGACATGTCTAGGATTTTAAACTGATAGAAGATAGAGCTATGGGTGTGTGTGGGAAACAGTCAGTTTGCAACACTAGGGCTGAAAACAGTAAATGTATAAAAGGCATTCATCATAAAGTTATAAATAAAGACAATGGATCAGGGCAGCAAACAAAGGGTGACAGCAGAGGGCAGCAGGAGACTAGCTCCCTTAAGGTTTACTATACTAATAGCAGGAGTGTAAGAAATAAGATGGATGAGCTAAGATTAATTGCAAGTGCAGGAAACATAGATATTATTGTTATAACAGAGACCTGGCTCAATCTGAAAGATAGAGAGATGCCTTCTGAATGTCACATACAAGGCTATAAATTATTTCACACTGATAGGATCAACAGGAAGGGCGGTGGAGTAGCGATGTATGTCAGAGACAATTTAAACTGTTGTGTTAGACAAGATATAAAATTAGAAGCGTCAGCCACTGAATCTGTTTGGTTACAGCTTCTTGAACGCCGTGAAAAACTAATCTTGGGTGTGATTTACAGGCCCCCAAATCTTGATAGGGAGTGCAGTAAACTTCTATGGGACGAAATTAACAAGGTGTCTAGATATGAAAGTGTTGCATTAATGGGAGATTTTAACTTTAGACAGATTGATTGGAACAATGTGATAGGAAATCTTGAGTCTAGTGACTTTCTTGATACGATTCAGGACTGCTTTTTAAAACAGTTTCTGACAGAACCAACTAGAGGAAACAACTTGCTTGACTTGGTTCTTGCTAACAAAGAATCACTAGTTAATAATCTTGAGGTCAATGATGAGCTTGGGGAAAGCAATCACAAATCACTTAGTTTCAATGTATCATGGAATTACCCAGATAACTGCAATCAAGTCTCTGTTCCAGACTTTCACTTGGCCGACTTCATGGGACTCAAATTACCTGGGTGGGCTTAATTGGGATGACCTTACTATGGGTCAGTTAGGTAGGGCTAATTGCCAATATGACGTATGTCAGAGCATAGTACTAGCTACCCAGACAGCTTTTGTTCCTAGTAGGGAAATTAGATCTAACAAAAATGATACCAAATGGATAAACAATAGATTAAAACATCTCATTGGTCAAAGGAGAGGCATATATAGGCGTATCAAAAGAGGGAAAGGGCAGTTAAGAAATCAATATATTCAATTAAAGAAATAAATAAAAAAAGGAATAAGAAAAGAAAAAAGGGATTATAAGGCTAAAGTCGCAAGGGATTCGAAGACTAATCCAAAAGTGTTCTTTCAGGTATACAGAAGTAAGATTAGGGACAAGATAGGCCCACTTAAGAGTAACTCAGGTCAGATCATTGACAGTGATAAGGATATGTGTGAACTTTTCAATGCCTATTTCCTCTCAGGAAGATACTAGAGAAATTCCAGAAATAAATTATGTAGAACAGGACGATAATAAACTATGCACCATTAGGGTAACTAGTGACATGGTCCTCAGACAAATAGAGAAATTAAAACCTAACAAATTCCCAGGCCCTGATGAACTGTTTGTAAGGGTTTTAAACGAATGTAAAGAGGAACTTAGCATACCTTTGGCTAATCTTTTCAATATATCACTACAATCTGGCATAGTGCCAGACAAGTGTAAAATGGCAAATGTAATACCTATTTACAAGGCAAGTGACAGGTCCTTAGCTTCGAACTATAGACCAATAAGCCTTACCTCCATAGCAGCAAGACACCTAAAACCAATAATAACCCAACAAAAAGCCTCAGTAAGAATTATCACGCAATCCAACGCTAGGTAACACCCCCCATCCCTCCCTACTCTTCAAATACCTAAACTTACTCACTGTTCAGAACATCCACACTTACTACTCTGCAATCTACATTTATAGAACCATAAATACCAACTTTAACCCTGAACTAAAACTCTTTCTTGACAGTTGTGACAGGACCAATAGACATAATACCAGACACAAACATCTCTTTGACATTCCCCGTGTCCGACTAAATCTATACAAAAATTCAATGTACATAAAAGGGCATAAAATCTGGAACTCCCTGCCTGAAAACTCTAGAAATGCAGACACAACCTCCATTTTCAAAAGCACCGTTAAAAAACATCTTATCTCACTTACCGGTAGCTAACCACATGAAAATTACTTTATCTTGCACATATCCACAACAAAATTACACTTATTGATATCTGTGATTCCCCCTTAATTTTGCACATGACTGTAGCCAAGATTCTAATACAACTATTGCTTCATAATTCTTAAGCTAGTCATAAGTTTGCCTAAGACACTCCAATATAGAAACTGTATCATACCAACACGTCACCATTTCCATTAATATATAAACTAATTGTTAAATTCTTTAATTTTTGTGCTACCTCAATTTTATAAACCTAGTTAATCACTACAATTACCTAACCTTAATACCAGTATAATCATTGTATAGAGTAAGTTTGCCTGATTTACTCCAATATTGGAGCAAACCTAGTATTAAGTCTGCCCGAAATGTCTAGCATGCCCAGTCATGCTAGGCATGCTAACGGCCATCTTTGTAATTATAGTCCTTAAATGTAAAACACCCATTGTAATTTTTACAGAGAAATAAATCAATTTGAATTTGAATTTGAATTTGAATAGATGGTAAATTCATGGAATCAATAATTGCCGAAGCAATTCGTAGCCATCTTGAAAGGCAAAAATTGATTAGTGAATCTCAGCACGGTTTTACAAAGGGGCGTTCCTGTCTTACGAATTTACTAACTTTCTTCACTAAGGTAATTGAGGAGGTAGATCATGGTATTAAAAATGATATTGTGTATATAGACTTCAGTAAGGCTTTCGATAGAGTTCCACATCAGAGGCTGTTGAGAAAAATTAAGGCACACTGAATAGGAGAAATTTTTTCTTGGGTAGAGGCATGGTTGACAAATAGGCAGCAGAGAGTTTACATAAATGGGGAGAAATCAGAGTAGGGGCACGTCACGAGCGGTGTTCCACAGGGGTCAGTGTTGGGTCCCTTTTTGTTCACAATTTACATAAATGACATAGACGAGGGAATAAATAGCGACATAAGCAAATTTGCTGATGACACCAAAATAGGCCGTCCAGTTCATTCAAATGAGGACATTAGAGCACTCCAGGATGATTTGAATAGACTGATGCAGTGGTCGGAGAAGTGGCAGATGCAGTTTAATATAGACAAATGCAAAGTTCTAAATGTTGGACAGGAAAATAACCATGCCACATATAAACTAAATAATGTAGATCTTAATATTACGGATTGCGAAAAGGATTTAGGAGTTCTGGTTAACAGTAATCTGAAACCAAGACAACAGTGCATAAGTGTTCGCAATAGGGCTAACAGAATCCTTGGCTTAATATCAAGAAGTATAAATAATAGAAGTCCGCAGGTTGTTTAACTAACTCTATATATCTTTGGTTAGGCCTCATTTAGATTATGCTGCACAGTTCTGGTCGCCGTATTACAGAATGGATATAAATGCACTGGAGAACGTACGAAGGAGGATGACAAAGTTGAGCCCATGTATCAATGAGGATAGACTGAGGGCCCTGAATCTGCACTCTCTAGAAAGGCGTGGAATTAGAGAGTATATGATTGAGGTGTATAAATAGAAAACAGGAATTAATAAAGATGATGTAAATAGCGTGCTAAAAATATCTAGTATTGACAGGACTCTCAGCAATGGTTTTAAATTGGAAAAATTCAGATTAAGGAAGGATATAGGAAAGCACTTGCTTGGTAATAGAGTTGTGGATGAGTAGAACAAACTCCTGAGTACCGTCATAGAATCTAAGACGTTGTGTAGTTTTAAAAATAGGTTGGATAAATACATGAGTGGGTGTGGGTGGGTGTGAGTTGGACCTGACTAGTTTGTGCTACTACTAGGTCAGATGCCGTGCTCCTCCCTTAAGTGAATGTGACCTGACCTGACTAGGTTAAGGCATTGGCTTAAGTCGGTGGGAGAATTGGACCTCCCTTGCATGGGCCAGTAGGCCTGCTGCAGTGTTCTTTCTTTCTTATGTTGTTATGTGTCTGACGTTCACTGTCCGTCACCTTCCATAGAGATGAAAAATTCCTTAAATTTAGCGAACGAACTTTGATACAGTTTACATTTTCACCGAATCATTGAGCACTGACATAGTCTTCTCTGACATGTTCTTAGCAGCAACAGTCTCTCTGTCTCTGTCTCTGTCTCTCTCTCTCTCTCTCTCTCTCTCTCTCTCTCTAAATGCTGCAGTGTAGCCAGGAAACTTACTGAGCCACTATCACATGTGAACCACAAGTCCTTTAATTAACCCTTAAGTTTTCGTCACTGACACTGCTAAATCAGTTGATTCCATTAGTTCTTGTGAAGAAGTTGATTAAATTAAAAATGTCTTCTCCTGTAGTACCAGAGGCAAGGGATTGACAATACTAAAACTCCTTATGAACAGTATCTTGAAATAAGTAACGAATGTGGACCAAAAGACTGGCCACATTTGCAACATCTGCGGACTCGTAGGCAAAGATTCTTTTGTAATATGTTATCAGTGCGGCGAGCCACTTTATTGTTGGAAAGATGATTGAATTCAATATTTTCTGTGCCTTTTCTCCAAGGCTGCAGTTTACCGTTTCTATTGCAAACTGCAAGTAAAGATTTTGCGCGATGATGCGTGACATTCACTTTTCTTTTAGCTACAGAATAGCCAAGTACGACGCTCGCAGTGCGTCCTTGGAAATCCCAGTGTCTAAATGTGACTCCAGTAAAGTTTTGTTGTTTTCTCAGCTCTTTCCATTTACACTTGCAAAAAAATCCATTGCCCTGACTTTTAAGTTTTTTTTATGTTTAGTTTGTATGTGGTGACATAAATAAGAGGGCTTGAGAGAGCTGCTGGCTAGAGCCTCACTACAAAAAATACAGTGTGGTCTCGGACTTTCACAGTCGCCATTCTATGTAAACCCCAGCCCAATGAACTATCGTCATACTGTCGTTTTTTTCTTCTCACTCTATTTAACTTTGTTCCTTTCATTCAATAAGTTTATATTGTGTTATTTATCTTAATTCCGCCCCTCTGGTCCGATTCACTTTGTTTCCCCCGTTCCTATTGTTTCTCCATATCTCTCTGTTCGTCGGCTAGTCTCTGGTCCTCTTGATTGGTGGCGTCGGTGGTGGTGTTGTCTCCTCTGCTGCAGATGTTGTGGCCGAGGGACTGTTCATCACGATTCTTCTTGATAGTTTCTTTTTCATTATCAGCTGTCCAGTTCAGGTGAGTGAGCTTATTTTAAACAGTAGCTGCTGTGTATTTTTATCAATACACGGAGACTTCTGACGCGTGTTTCTTTATTCCAGGTTTACTTCAATCCATACAAAAAACAAACAAAAAACAAATCCCACTCACAAACGAAAACAGAAAACAGCGACAAACATAACGTTTACATTAATACATGACAGGTTTTCAATGCATCTCAAGTGATTCATTGGCTGTTTACTTTTACGACAAGTGCCATGATGAAGACAAGTGCCATGATGAAGACAAGTGCCATGATGAAGACAAGTGCCATGATGAAGACAAGTGCCATGATGAAGACAAGTGATATGATGAAGACAAGTGCCATGATGAAGACAAGTGCCATGATGAAGACAAGTGCCATGATGAAGACAAGTGCCATGATGAAGACAAGTGCCATGATGAAGACAAGTGCCATGATGAAGACAAGTGCCATGATGAAGACAAGTGCCATGATGAAGACAAAAGGAGAACCAGGTTGTACAATAGTCGCTCAGTACAGCCAAGATCTGAGGCGCGCTGAATTTCGGTCAACTTTATTTTCATTTCATCATTTATTGGAAAGTCTTGTGTAGAGGAGCACTGAACGATAACAATTCCGAAGTGAATGTAAGAGTTCTTCCATCAGCTGGGTGGACGCACTCGGTGAAATCCTTAAAATTAAAATGTACTTCACTGGAGTGTATTATTATTGTTATTATTGTATTCAGAAATATGCGCTAAACCTGTGTGGGTTATACAGCGGTGGAGTGAACTAATTTACTTAAAATGATAATATTCTCAATTAAAGATATGTCGGGTATATTTGAAACCTGCTAAAAAATAAAAAAAAATATTAAATACCTATTCTACCATTACGGAATTTCTCATACTCCCAGTGGTGACCTCTGGCACCCCCCTTCCCTATGGAGGGGTAGGGCACCAGGGGAGGGGTGCACACTCAAGTTTGGGGACCACTGGTTTAGAATCTTATACGATAAACACGTCAGGCCCACATTGGAGTACTTAATACCAGTATTGACTCACATGATGAAGTGCGTGAAGACACAAGGGAAGATGTAAAGGTGTGTGATGAGTTTGTTACCGGAATTAAGGTGGATGGATTATAATTAAAAGACACAATACCGTGAGTGGAACAATACACAAATAACCAGCACATAGAAGACTGAAACTTATGTGAGGATCGATTATGATGAGAGACTGAAGGAACTCAAAATGACAACACTGGAAGAGAGGAATACCAGACAAAACATGATCATGACATTACAAAGTACTCAGAGGATTAGGCAGAGTGCATAGGAACTAGCTGTTTAAGATGCCAGAAGAGGGAACAAGGCGACAGAGATGGCAGTTAAATATGTAGATAAACCATAAAGGTATTAGGAAGTATTTGTTTAGTCTTTAGATGGTGAACACTGGAAAATATTAGATAAAGAGGAGGTGGGAACCGATACTATACACAGTTTCAAGAGTAGATATAAGAAGGGGCCATGAGTTATGACTATACCCCTACAAACACAATAGGTGAGTACAGCTGAGTACAAGAATGTGAGTATATCTAGTATTAATGGAAAACAGTTATCTTCTCTCGTTCATACCATAAACCATACCTTAGGCAAAGTGTGCAGTAAAACCACCTCAATTTTTAAAGTGGTGGACCGGTAAGCCAGGGAAAGGCCTCGGTCAGATGACCAAAAGCTCCAGTGGCGGGTCATCATATGACTAAGACCCGAGTCATGAAACACCTGTCATGTTTCCTGACAAATCTTACCTAACCTAACCTAACCTAAGCTGAGCATTCTTTTCCTCACAAAAAAAACTGTTCATCGTTTTTTTTTCAAATTAGCGCATCATCAGACAAGAGCAACACAGCCACGTTGCCCAGTATTCACCCAAACAAACCTTTATCAAATACATAATAGAACAAACAGCCATCCTTTATCTAAGTACAGCTCACTTATAAGCTTGCAAATTATTTCAGTCCAGCTCACCTAGTATGTCTGCAGTCCGACTCTTTCTATAATAATTCTTCCATATACTTTACTGGTAAACTCAGCATCACACGTTTTCTATAAAGTTGTTTTCCTCCCTTGTCCTCTTGTTTTTCTTAATAAAATGAACAGTGTATCCCCTCAACTTTATAGTCTTCTCAAAATATTTTCTCCATCCTTCCAGTACCTCCACCTACCATCAACATTCACTGTTAACTGACAGGTCCATCTATTACCCAGAATTCCTCTTCTTCTCTCTCTCTCTCTCTCTCTCTCTCTCTCTCTCTCTCTCTCTCTCTCTCTCTCTCTCTCTCTCTCTCTCTCTCTCTCTCTCTCTCTCTCTTTCTCTCTCTCTCAAGAGACAAAGAAATTAATGCTTTTCTATATGTGACTCACATACATAGATATAACACAATAGTCCTTAAACTAGGTAGAAGATAATCTTCTCTGCTGAAAGCTTCGGTGTGCACTGCCAAGTTTCCATGCACTTCCATACCTGGAGGGAGTATCGGGGTCAACGCCCCCGCAGCCAGGTCCATGACCAGGCCTCATCCTAGTCATTGGAAAAAGAAATTACTGATAGTAACTCATCCATTCTTTCATTTAATTTTCTTTTGCTTTCTACCACTTTTTCCCCTTTTTTGTTCTTACATCATTTTTACACTGTAAAGAAAATTCGTATTCAACCGTTTCCTTCGAACACCATTCATTATTTACATCATTCCGTCAATCATTCCTCTTTCCTCCTGCATTCTCCCTCCTATAACTAATATGAATACTCAACTGCTGCATTATAAAATCCACATCAGACTCCACCTTACCATAATTCTCACTCTATGACGACTATCCCTTCCAGATTCTCCAGTATTACTGCCTCCCAAATTTAAAAGGCACTGTAGCCCAGTGGCTAACACGACAAGGTTCTAGTACCGCTCCAAACAGCAGGTTCAAATTCTGAGTGCCTCATCAATCCTCTTCAGCAAAAGAGGATCCCAGAAGAGGTTCGAAATATACAGATCAACCAATCGTCTGTGTTTCTTTCTCCATGAGGGGAGGGTATATATATATATATATATATATATATATATATATATATATATATATATATATAACAATGAACAATGACACTGATGAAAGGATGAGCAGACATGCAGAGTAGCGCTAGTTTTACCCTGGCAACACTGCATGAGGGGGCCAGCCACCAGGGTGACGACGACCAGAGATCAAAGCCACACCTCCACCCTGCTGGGTTCTCGCTGAAAAAATATTACAGAAAATCCCAAGTTAGATTTCCGCTAGATGGGGAGGGGTTGAGAGGCTGTTAACATTTCACAAGTTGGGTGAGCGATACAACAGCGGAATAAATTATAGCTTGTAATGAATGCAAACTAATGCATTCAAATCAATTTCAATTTTTCGTTTTTTGCTGTTGAGATAATATTTATTGTTATAGTACACGGTGCTGCTTATTTAGTTGCTGTTATAATGTCATGGCTTTGCAGTTGTTTCTTCCTATTAATGATCTGTTGACTTAGATTTTGCGTTAGTTGAAGAATTAGACGTATCTTTAATGAGGAAACGTTTCAACACGCAGTGGCTTCATCAGTTCTAAACAAAGAAGAATGGCGAAGATCAGGAGTTTGAGGTAATCAGTCCCTCAGCCTGGAGTCGATATAATCAGTCCATCAATCTTGAAAAGAATACAACATATGCGCGAAGTGGTTTACATACTGTAGACAGGTGAGGTGAAGCAGTCGCAGGCGATATCACAGTGGACAAATCCACATGTGGAAGTAGGTCATTCCTATAGGTTAGGCAAGTGAAGAATTCCCTGTATGAAGATCCCAAGATGTTGCTGTGTCAGACAAGAATGTAGATAATTGGTTCAGAGAAACGACAAGTTGATCCTGACTTTTGAAGCAGTGTGTGGCAGGCATCACTTACCTTTTTTCTTTTTGCTAAAGTGAACCAATCATATTAAACATTTCTATTTGTGAAATGGCTACACTTCAGAAACAACATGAAATGAAAACGTACGTATTTAATGCTCGACATTTCACTTGAAGCAAAACAACCACAATGTTAATATAATCAGAATAGAAATAAGTTAAAAGTATATGAAACTTTCGTTCACGGAGGTTTTTTATCTTGTTTATTAGAAAAGAACAGATTCAAGTGATACAAACTTGAAGGTGCACTTTAGAGAAAGATAAAAAAAATTCTATATGTTTTAGTGACATCTGAAAGTCACGACCTACAATACAACTATACAAATTTCTTTCTTGAAATTGTTTATCTCTTGATGAATGTATTGCCAGATGTTGAGAAGATAATACCCGCAAACTTTGCTATACGTATTTACAAACACCTCAGGCAGTATTGAATAAAAGTAACACTCATTAACTATACAAATCTTTCAGAGCATCACGGCACGCACGTTAATTAACGCTACTTAATATAACTTAAAGAGTTGTCTGATCACACCTGAAGTGAATTCTGAAACAGTCCGATTTTCTGTTTTTGAAGGCACTGAATTAAAGTTTTAGTATTTCAGTGAATCTTTCTATAAGGAAGAAATTTTTTTTTCCGTCAATGTTAATTCCTTGTAGTTAGAGAAATGTTGCAAGTGTTTTCCTTGAAGTGTTGTGCCAAGACATTTATTTTTCCCCTCAAAGTTTTCACCTCAACATACATATCAGACACAAGATTCTCTTTACCTTGTAATTTAAAAATAAAATTATTTAAAAGTTGTAATTTAAAAATCAAATAATTTAAATGTTATGATGTTGAACTTTTGCCAAGAAGGCAAAAGTTTAAAGCCATTTTTTTAATCAGAAAATAACTCTTGAATTTTCCTTTGCCAGTGAGAAAAATATAAATTTCTGGAAGAGTTAAAAGCCTTTATGAGCACTTTTTTTCTCTGCTTAGCCATCTAACACCAGTATGGGACAACACATTACAATATTCTACACCTAATTGAGAGAGAAAATTCTGAAATGACGATTCAATCCATCACGCCGGATAAAATTACATTTAATAAAGTAAGACTTATGTATAATGCCAGCTGAATGAATTACGCAATATAAATTAATGGGTAGCGGACATTAAACAACTAACACTCAGGTATTTATTTGGTGTCCCCAAAATGGGGATACTTGTGGTTGTCGGAGTCTTTTTTTTTCAATCAATTTTATTGACCAAAATATGATTCTGCTTTCTGTACGATAACTATAGAAAGCCTCTTCTGATATATTTCCAACTTTCAAGTCTGGTTTATCTAACTTGCAAGTTTGTTTAGGGACAAATTTCCAAATTTTCTTTTCTAAAATTATGCATTCCCCCCCCCCCTTGCATTAACTTGAGAACGTCTATTTTGACCGGCATGAAACTTTACATACTCACCCACGTTACTAAGAGAAAGATTTTAATTTGCTAATTTACTATCATGGTTTAAAAAATGACAAATTTCCATGTGATAACTGGGGAATGCCTTTAATGATCAGCTTCAACCATTTGGCACTGCAACATTTTGATCCAAAGAAGAGTTGCATTATAAATGGGTTGTACAAGTCCCGGTTTATATATTTTTTTAAGTAAATTAGCATTTTGAGGTTGTCTTCAATAACTGGGTAATGTCAACTCTAGGTATGTATTATTTAAAGAAAAATGAGGATAGAGTCTGGCAAGATTAGGTTTTAACTTTCATAAATTATTTAATGCGCTGAGATGTTTGTTTTGGTGTTAATACATGTGAACAATGCTACATCTGCTTCAAGATTTTGACTCCTGTGTTTCCTCGTTAGAGAAAAGTTGAGATTTATAGTAGGCTTCGTAGGCTACAATTTTCAAATTATATTTATATAAAAAAAAATAATTGTCAGATATTTATTCTTGTAGAGCACTAAGAAATTGCTGTAATCAAGCTGAACACTTAAACAAAGCCTCATGCTGCCCTAAATACACACCTTGTATTGTTTACTCAGTGTGTGTGTGTGTGTGTGTGTGTGTGTGTGTGTGCAGGCACGCGTGGGCGAACGATATACTTTCACAAGCATTTTCTCCCATATGTGTTGTAATGGATAAAACCAATAGCTGGTGACTCCTCTCCTGTTACTATAGTAACTTACATCAATGATTCTCTCCTCGCAATCCCAGACATACCTATTGTTCTTGTGAACTGTGTTTTTCACTACTACTTCTTCATCTAGCAGTACTTTATAATGTCACTATGGCGCAGAGACATGTTTAATTTTCATCTGTCTCTTCGTTTTTGTTGCTCTCATTTCTGTTTATTCCTGTCCTCTTTATCCATTTATATAAGTATCTTATAGGTTATAAGCACGTTTCCTAATGTTTCTATCTTTTTCAAGGGCATTATGTTCGGTTTCTTAGTCTCTCCTCATAAAGGGTCCAGACCCTTCAGTTTTGGAACTCAAAATGTGTCAAGAGAGTAAACATGTGTTATCGGGTGTTGCGTAACATGTGTTATCGGGTGTTGAGTAACATGTGTTATCGGGTGTTGCGTAACATGTGTTATCGGGTGTTGCGTAACACATGTTATCGGGTGTTGCGTAACATACCAGCAGAGTAGGAGGGCGTCTGGCGACGATCATACTGCTCACGGTCGCCGAAACGAAACAGCTGATCGAGTTTGTTCAGCTCACTGCTGGGGTCCGTATATCGGCGGCTTCTGCCACCGCTGCCATCATCAAAACCTCCAATATCACTGACGCTGACGCCATCAAAGCCACCATCGTAGTGTTGACCATCAATGACACTCCTGTACATAAGAAGGTTCGTTATTTTTCATTCAGTGACTCAGCTGCAAAAGCACACTGAAAGATACATTACAAAGGCAGCACTATAAATTAGTAGATTAAGAGATCAACATATTATGTGATACTGAAACAAAATTTACAGTCCCCTAACATAACCCAGAGGTAAAACATATAATTAAACTGTTTTATATATATATATATATATATATATATATATATATATATATATATATATATATATATATATATATATATATATATATATATATATATATATATATATATATATATATATATATATATATATATATATATATACAAGGAATTCGCAAGAGCAAGCGAAATATTCACAAACACTGATCTCTGGCCGACGGAGACTCGAACTTACGAACCTCATGACAAGGTACGCAGTGCTTGGCCGACCGTACCACACTGGACCAATACCTTGGCATCCAGCTTTCGCTAGACGTTATTCCAAGGCAGCCAGCTTTCAGGCAGGTGGCTTACAACTTTTCATCTCATCCCCTGCATGCATCGACACTACTAGAGATTTTTACAATGCAAGGAATTCTGCCTCCTGTTTTCGAGCACCTTTGTGGTCGTGGATACTACAGGACTAATTTAATTCTTTTCCCGTTTAGAATACCAATCTTCACGAGCAGTACACAGCAGGATTCGAAACAGAACACTGCATCAAAAGTACACAGTACTGTAGCTACACAGCCAGACCTCAGACAATAAGTACCGGGGCCTAGCTGGAGCTAAGCTGTGAATCCCATACCCAGAGCACCAGCCCTGTGAGAAGTTATTTAATCAAATCCTGACCACGGTACCCAATATTCGGACAACTGTATCCTACGAATGGACCACGGTACTCAATATTTGTACCACTGTTTCCCATGAACGGACCACGGTATTCATTATAGGGACCATTGTTTCCGATGACTAGAGCACCGAGCTCAATATTAGAATCACTCTTCCCGATGGTGAGAGAGGCAGAATGGACGAAGGAGGGTGTAGGATGGGTGGAGGATAGGAGATGGATAGGTGAAAGAGAGGGATAGGATGGGTGGAAGAAGACCCTGGGAAATCAGGGTGAAGCTGGCAATGATCAGTAAGGCAAACATGAGGTAATTTCTGGCCAGACTCAACAACACGATCCAATTACGACTTAACCCTACACGACCCTCTATCCCTCCAATCTCCCCACCCCAATCTCCTAACCACACAAACCACCCTGCACACCCACAACCCCGTAACCCAACCCTCAGACTGACGTATATCTAGCTATCAAGACCACAGTCAGTGTCACCATAAAACTTTAATAATCTCTTAATGAGTAACTTAACAGGTTATCTTGTGATCAATAACAGTGCCGACTGATTTTTCCTGACGAGTTAACTAATAACTTTGGAAGGTGTTATTATTTTTATGTTCATTCTGAACTTTCTTGATTTAGTGCTCCGAGATTTTGCCTCCTGAAATCAAAGATTGTACCACTATGCAAAAACTCAATGCATATAAAAGGCCCGAAAATTTGAAATTCATTACCTGTGATTGCCAAAGAAACCCTGCCTGTACCTCAATTCAAAATGACGGTAAAAAAAACACCTTCTCACCCAAACCTAAGTGCACAATACCCAACAAAGTTGATTAATCACTTAAATGTAAAAACCTGTTATAAATAATGCATACTGATCTAACTGTTTCTATAACATTAACAAATTAAATAATTCACTCTCTTGTACTCTGTGTAACTTATATAATGACCATATAAATTGTAATTGCAATACAACTAATTGTTTTAATTTGTTTGATCTCATTCAATTAATTGCATTGCTGCAATTAATAAATTATTATGTTCAACTTATATTCAAATTTTACAACTTAGATACACAACTATACTTATTTTGTAAATTATCAAACCATAATTTTTACCATGTATTCTACTGTTAATTAATCTTAAGAATGCCCACGATGCTCAGCATATTAGGGTTTTTTGGCATGTACACCTCATTTATACCTAACTATGTAGTTCAACATTGTATCATGTCTAAATAAATTATTATTACTATTATTATTATTATTATTACTATAGTTTCTTAGCTATTCCTTATAATAATAATAATATTAATAATAATAATAATAATAATAATAATAATAATAATAATAATAATAATAATAATAATAATAATAAAATAATAATAATAATAATAATCATATATATTTATTTCTACAAGTACATGTACAAGGTATACAGTCCTAGCTGACATCAATGACATACTACTAGTATATAGAAAGCCGCTTGTTATACACAGCATCTCGGGCAAATTAGGTCAGTTTTGTCCCAGGATGCGACCCACACCAGTCGACTAACATCCAGGTACCTATTCATTTTTACTGCTAGGTGAACAAAGATAGCAGGTGTCTTAAGAGAACAAGTCCTAATGTGTCCACCCGTACCGAGGATCGAACAACGGACGTCAATGCGTGAGCTGAATGCGCCAGCGATCGAGCTGCGGGTTGGTACAATCTTGTCTGCCGCTTACACACATTCTTTAGATCTACTTTGAAATTCAAAAACTTTGTTTAACACCAGTGAAATATTTCCCCACGTGTCAGAGGGGTTTCAAGAGTGCCAGCTGGTGATGCTTCTCCTGACGTCTGATTGACAACCATGTGTGGTGAGCTAATTAATCCCTCAAAGAATTATATGGAATCAGAGCTTAAGATAAGATAAGATTTGTCTGGGTTTTTAATCCGGAGGGTTAGCCATCCAGAATAACCCAAGAAAGCCAGTACGTCATGGAGGACAGTCTTATTTAAATTGGGGTCCTTCAATCTTGTCTTCAGGTTGCGACCCATATCAGTCGACTAACACCCAGGTACCTATTTACTGCTAGGTGAACAGGGTAGTAGGTATAAGTAAACATTCCCAACGTTTCCACCCATGCTGGGGATTGAACCACGGATACTCAGCGTGAGAGGCGAGAGCGTTGCCAACTGAGCCACGGGACACATGCTTTATGTTAACACTTAAGCTTTTTCAACTGGAATCCACATAATAAGTCGTAATGTTGAGCAAGTGATGTCTGGTGGTGGGTTAGTGGTGGTGGAGGGTTAGTGGTGATGGTAGTGGGTTAGACTGGTGGAGGTGGTAGGTTAGTGGAGGTAGTGGGTTAGTAGGTGGCAGCATCAGCTGCCACCTACTAGACACATGTGCAACATCTGGGTATCTTTATTGTAGACGTTTCGCCATACAGTGTATTTATCAATACAAATTCAAGGACATGATTGAAAGACAGAAGAACTATATACAAAAGATGAGGTAATCAGTCCCACAGCACCGTAGTCCGTATTGTCAGACACCGTAGTATCGTAACTTGTCAGACACTACATCATGGAATCTTGGTTCAGAGGACATCTACATAACCTTCTTCACGGCTACTACTACTACCACTACCTCTGACCCATCCCTTGGGTACGACCTACATCCACTGGGGAATCCCGCCTACCAGTGACTATGCCCTCGTCTGCTACCCGTCCCTTTCCACCTGACGCCAGTATATAAGCACCAACCTCAAGGCTGAGGGACTGATTACCTCATCATTTATATATAGTTCTTCTGTCTTCCATTTATGGCCTTGAATTTGTATTGATAAAGCCACTGGAGGGCGAAACGTCTATAATAAAGATACCCAGATGTTGCACATGTGTCTAAATTTTCATCTTGTCGGTATTGTATACTATTGTATACCATTCTTGTACAAACATCAGCTGATTAATCCTAGCTATGTTGTAACATCCCATTAAACACTCGAAGGATCGATGCAGAGTAGTATATCCCAGGATAAAATGATATCTTTACAGGTGTCCTGATATATATGAGATTTATTCAGTTATTTCAGCAGTCAACTACCGTCACTGGCAGGGAGGCAGCTGTCATCACTCCAGAGATTTGTTTTGGAGTGGTTCTCATTGTCACACTGGCTTGGTGGCCAAATTTATTTTTCTGTAAATTAGGGCAGTGATCACCTTCTCTCAGTTACACCAGGGGGTCAACACCTCTCGCACTATCACACAAGGGGGTCAGTATTTCTCTCACTCTCACACCAGGGGGACAACACCTCTCTCACTAGGGGTAAACACCTCTCTCACTCTCACACTAGGGGGGTCAATGCCTCTCTCACTCACACTAGGGGTCAACACCTCTCTCACTCTCACACAAGGGGGTTAACACATTTCTCACTCGCACAAGGAGGTAAACACCTCTCTCACTCTCACACTAGGGGGTCAACACCTCTCTCACTGTCACACCAGGGGGTCAATACCTCTCTCATTGTCACACCAGGGGGTCAATACCTCTCTCATTGTCACACCAGGGGGTCAATACCTCTCTCACTGTCACACCAGGGGGTCAATACCTCTCTCATTGTCACACCAGGAGGTCAACACCTCTCTCACTGTCACACCAGGGGGTCAATACCTCTCTCATTGTCACACCAGGGGGTCAACACCTCTCGCACTGTCACATCAGGCAGGGGTCGACGAACTTTTTTGGGTATTACCCCAAAACAAATTTGTGTACAGCGAAATTACCCACTAGACTTGAAAGCCCACATAATCCGGGAAAACACAAGGAGCATTCAAATTAAAAATAGTTTATTGAATCCATTTGTATGGAGAATAATCATACAAACTGAAATGTATGTATTATACACGAAATGGCAACTTTAAAAATAAAACACAAAATTAACGAAATAAAATGAAAAATAAATAAAAAATAGTAACAGACAAATTTAATAAAAATATCATTAAGGAACTAAAGAATTTCATTGAAAACATTTTCACTTTAGGTTCTGGAGCAATGATGTTTCATTTTTGATACATCATCAAAATTTGGACACTGTCTTTGGAGTTCAACCGAATTCTGGACTTTGTTTTCAAGTTAATGAGAGTGGAAAGTCCTTATTCGCAAAGATAGGTAGTTGCAAATGGCAGCAGTATTTTTGAAAGGCTTTGCAGCTCTTGTCATCCAAAAAATGGACAGGTCTGCACTGTTCTGAAATTCAATGCGTGCTTACTCTGTATACTCTTAATTGTTATGACAAATCACAAAACACTACCTTACCTTGGTCATCGAAAGTCTTAAACCTACTAACATAAACAATTAACTTCTATTGACTGCAAGCAGAGATAATTATTGATAACGAGATATGACACCAGGCCAAAAGTTAGGTGATGGTGTCAACACTTGGACTTGCGGTTGTTGTGTCGACTCCCGAGTCACTGCTGACACTCGTGGTGTTGCCAGTCACTGCAGTCCTTACCAATTTTACATCATTGCCAACTTAAATGGTCCTTACAAATTAGATTTTTAATATTATTAAGAAACTACAAATTATTTGTTTGAAAAAATATAACTTACGAAATCTGCCTCGTTTATTAAATAATATTTTTTGTGCAATTTTATATAGTACATGTTTATTGAGCCTTCATTATCCCCGAGATTTTCATTTTTACCCCATTTGGGGTAATTTACCGCAGTTCCCCGACCCCTGCACCACGGGGGGTCAACACTTATCTCACTCTCACATCAAAGGTCAACATCTCTCTCACTCTCACACAAGGGGGTCAACAATTTTCTCACTCTCGCACTAGGGGGTAAACATCTATCTCACTCTCACACCAGAAGTTCAACACCTCTCTCACTCTCACACTAGGGGGGTCACCACCTCTCTCACTCTCACACTAGGGGGGTCACCACCTCTCTCACTCTCACACCAGGGGGTCAGCACCTCCCTCACTCTCAAACCAGGGGTCAACACCTCTCTCACTCTCACACCAGGGGTCAACACCTTTCTCACTCTCACACCAGGGATCAACACCTCTCTCACTCTCACACCAGGGGGTCAACACCTCTCTCACTCTCACACCAGGGGTTAACACCTCTCTCACTCACACCAAGGGTTAACACCTCTCTCACTCTCACACCAGGGGCAACACCTCTTTCACTCACACCAGGGGTTAACACTTCTCACTCTCACACCAGGTGGTGAACACGTCTCTCACTCTCACACCAGGGGGTCAACACCTATCTCACTCTCACACCAGGGGGTCAACACCTATCTCACTCTCACACCAGGGGTCAACACCTCTCTCACTCTCACACCAGGTGGTGAACACGTCTCTCACTCTCACACCAGGGGGTCAACACCTATCTCACTCTCACACCAGGTGGTGAACACGTCTCTCACTCTCACACCAGGGGGTCAACACCTCTCTCACTCTCACACCAGGGGTCAACACCTCTCTCACTCACACCAAGGGTTAACACCTCTCTCACTCTCACACCAGGGGCAACACCTCTTTCACTCACACCAGGGGTTAACACCTCTCACTCTCACACCAGGTGGTGAACACGTCTCTCACTCTCACACCAGGGGGTCAACACCTATCTCACTCTCACACCAGAAGGTCAACACCTCTCTCACTCTCACACCAGTATCACATTTATACCCTTATACAGGGTGACAAAGAGAGTTTTACTGTAGGTCTCCGGCCCAAGTAACCAGTATCAGTAACTCTTCCTGGTATTTCTGCAGCGTCATTGTCAAACCAGCACCGATCATTTCCACTCACAAATCTAAGTTTATTTAACTAAAGCCATTCTGGGGGCTTTTGTTTAGTTTTTGTTGGTGAAATGAGAAGAAAGGTATTCAGTATTGCAGTTGGAAACATTGCTAATTACAACCGTAAAGTTTTCGTGAATAAAAGTTCCTCATTCACTGAATGTCTTCTTTATTAATTTTATAAATGATTCCATCGTCGTCGTCGTCCTCCTCCGCTGTGTCTTCCTGCACACGACCAACACTTCAGGATCACTGAAATGTTTTTTCTGCGATTCTTCTTGTACGTGTGCTAATATTTTTTTTAAACACTGTTTGACCATGTTAGGTTAAGGATTCCTAACTTATTGACACGCTATTTACAAGTTAAGGATTCGTAACTTTATTTACAAGCCAAGAGCTATTACCTACATTAGCTCATTTAAAAGCCCTATTTTATTGTTATGAGATATACAAGTAGGGAACAGGATGAAGTTGGAGCCATCTGTGGGCCAGCAATTTAAATTGATCTGCTGACTTTATTTCGTTGATATCGTTATGCTGTACGAACTTTTTATTATTATTTTTATTATTATCCCAACTGCAAACAGTGTCATTATCAGTGCGGGAATTTTGTCGATGTCAACATGTATCTGGGTGTCTTCCGAAAACCTTATCTCTCCCAAAAGATTTAGTAAAATTACAACTACTAAAGACAATCTTCACATGATTATGGGAGAGAATTTTGTTTACGGAGTTACGTTTTTCCAAGTGAGGAAGAGTAGTTATCTCTCTCTCAAAACACACACACAGCTGTATATATATATATATATATATATATATATATATATATATATATATATATATATATATATATATATATATATATATATATATATATATATATATATATATATATATCCCTGTTGTGGAGTGAGAGGTGTTGACCCTGTGTGAGTGAGAGAGTGTTGACCCTGGTGAGGTGAGAGGTGTTGACCCCTGGTGTGAGGAGAGGTGTTGACCCTGGTGGAGAGTGAGAGTGTTGATCCCTGGTGTGAGAGTGAAGAGGTGTTGACCCCTGGTGTGAGAGTGAGAGAGGTGTTGACCCCTGGTGTGAGAGTGAGAGAGGTGTTGACCCCTGGTGTGAGAGTGAGAGAGGTGTTGACCCTGTGTGAGGTGAGAGAGGTGTTGACCCCTGGTGTAGAGTGAGAGGTGTTGACCCCTGGTGTGAGAGTGAGAGAGGTGTTGACCCCTGGTGTGAGAGTGAGAGAGGTGTTGACCCCTGGTGTGAGAGTGAGAGAGGTGTTGACCCCTGGTGTGAGAGTGAGAGAGGTGTTGACCCCTGGTGTGAAAGTGAGAGAAAGTGATCACTTGGCCACCAAGCAGTGTGACAGCTACTCCAAAACCATTGTTTAAATATATTCTTAACCCAATATAAAATATTTTTTCTGTCGCTTCACGATGATTTTAGCTCAGCGCCACAACAGGTCTAGTAGCTGTACCTGCAATAGGTACAGGAGCTGTATATCAGCACTTAAGACAACGCTTAATAATTATAACTCGACCCTCTTCAAAGAGATAGCTGTTGATCAGTCCCCTCGGGAAGCCCAGGAACTTCAGCTCAACACTACCAAGAAACCTTGCCTCTGTAGCTGAACATCCTTAATAGGCTCAGGAGCTGATGGTGATCAACACCTTCAAGAGGTCCAGAAGCTAGAACTCAACCCAGTAAAACACAATAGACAGAAGGCTTCAGATCGAAGCACTACGTAATGCAGTAAGTAATTAGACTCTCAAGAAGAGAATTAAACATCTGCAAATGTTAGACTCAAGAAATTCGAAACATTAAGAAAAACATTTGAACATCTTTTAAAAAAGCAGCCTTTTAATTATTTAATAATAGTTAAAGGAATTTTCGTTTCTAAATTAAAGAAATGCATGTACAAGACATAACAGAAATGTACATCTCAAGATTCTAATGAGATTAAAAAGTATATTAACATAAACTATAAAAAAACAAATGCGTTTATCCGTCTCTTTACATACTTATTTATAGCTTTACATAAACTTATTTATAGCTTTACACACACTTATTTACAGCTTTACACACACTTATTTACAGCTTTACACCTTTGGAAGTCTGTTTTTAATCCATCTTTCCCAATCAATTTATTTGCCTGTCTACACATCTGTTTCTCCGTCCTTTTAAACCAACGCTTCTGCTTGTCAATACATTTATTTTTCTGTTTCCCGTATTCGTCCGCATGTATGTATACAAGTGTCTACGTCCTTCTCTCCCTCAGTTAATCGATACCTCTCTTTTACAAATTTCCTGTCCTTCAGGGTTTATCGCTTATTGCTATCTCCCTGTCTTCTCATGTGTGAGTCGTCTCTTCCTCTTTTACTTGTCTTCCCTCCCTTGCGTTGCAAGCCTCTCTGCCTCCCCAAGTTCCAAAGTTATATTTTTTGGACATTCTCTTAGTGGTGGAGCGGATCTTCCTTGTCGCTTCAGTAAGACGGGAGGGGAGATGCGGGAGGGATGGAGAGGGATGATTGGGAGTGGGATTACAAAAAGAAAAGAGGAGGGGATGAGAATTGGATGAGTGAGAGGGGGATTGTTACAAAATGACACGATATCTATTAGTAATAGACATCTCCAGTGAACACTAGAAAGGATAGCCCTTCTAGCATCCAGCCTGTTACTGGGCTTTTGCAACAAAGTCAGTATTCTGGTCCAGTTATCCAACATATTATATATCTTAAGAGGATTGCAACTGATAGGGTACTAACCAACGAAATATATTTAAAAGGTTTATTTTCAAAGTGAGTGTCTAGGCCTTCAAAGTAAATAAATGTACATATGATCAGGATGTTCATTAAGTTACGAATTAGGAGGTTAATTAGGAGGTTAGCTCCTACACTGCTCTCATATACAATAATGCTGTGCTGAGGGCACATATATCCAAATGACACTAAAGTACCATCAGGTACAATGTCAGTAATTACAATAATACAGATATATGCAAATAAGAATATATGTGTGTATGGGTGAGCTCCAGGTAACTTTAAGACTCGACTCAACCAGTGTCCGACTGAACTTCTCATAAGCTAGCTTCTCTAACAAACTGACAATCAGAACAGCTTGATTGACCAGTAAAATGACTAATTCGCAGAACAGCAATATAACAGGCAACAGCAACACAGCGTCAGGAAACAGGAGAGAGAAAATCGACCCTAACTGGGGACCATCAATAGATCCTCCAAAACAGTCACAAAACTCCCTTTCTACTGAAGCTAGGTTCAGCATAAACAATCCCAAACTGTGGTGGTGCACAGATGCCTTATCGAATTAGGTCAGGAGCTGTAGCTAGAGACCTGAGTTATTAAAGAGTGTCAATGTGACACACAACTCTGAAAAACGTCGAAAATCACTGTATAGTCTATCCTCTGTGAACAGAGTTAGAGTCCTGAGAAGTATGTTTCGTCTCACCACCGAACACATACTCTACCACACAGATTCTAAATGGCGAGAAAACAAGCAGAGACAGGAGAGAGGTGTTGACACAACGATGTCCAGCTGCGTAGTGCTCTCGAGGAAGGAGGAGCAGCCACCCACCTCAGGTGGAATCACGTGACTCCCTCCCAGCAACTAGGCGCCGGCAGTATAACAAGCCTAGTGTCATATTCGGTAGTTTGCCAACTCCAGGGCAGCTATTACAAACATGAGCAAAATTTATAATGTTACATCCTACCTAATGAACATAGCTAAGTCAAATAATGTCAGATAATAGTCCAATAATAGTATAAAGCACGATATTAACGATTTAGCTATTATCGAGAATATCAGCAATATAAAATTATAGAAAATGGAAATATACATAAAATATATACATAGGTATATACATTGGGGCCCATTCTGGGGACGCAATTGGGATGAGGATGAGGAGGTATTGGCATGGGGAATTTGGATTTAGGATGGAAAAGGGTAGAGGGAAAGAGACGAGGAGAGGGAGAGGAAAAAAGAAGAGGGAATGGTTAAGGGAGGGAAGAAGGATAGGTGGGGGATGGGGGAAAAGAAGAGGTAATTAAGAGTGTGAATGGGTAGGGGATAACCTTTTCGAGAGGTGGGAAACATGTACACTAGGTCATAAAGGCAGGATAAAGACACATATAAATGACAGGGATGCCGAGAACTATTTCTTCAGGCCTCAGGGTGGTCAGAAAGTGGAATGACCTCAATGAAGAAGTGATGGAGGCAGGTTTCATACACAGCTGCAAGAACAGGTATGATAGGACTCATGAGGCTGAAAGGGAGCAAACCACGCAAATGATTTGCTGAGAGACAGAGCCAGGAGCTGAAAATTGACCCCTGCAGCCACCAACAGGTGAGTACAAATAGGTGAATACACATACACACACACACATAACGGGCCAAGTGTCTTAGTGACAAGTGCCTTGGACAAAATGATCACACACGCACACATACACATACACACACACACACACACACACACACGCACACACACATACATACACACACACGGAAGGGATAGACTCAGAAGTGTCCCTGTTTGCAGATGATGTGAAGTTAATAAGAAGAATTAAATCAGTCGAGGATCAGGCAGGACTACAAGTCTGGTCCAGTAACTGGCTCCTTGAATTTAACCCCGCCAAATGTAAAGTCATGAAGATCGGGGAAGGGCAAAAAAGACCGCAGACAGAGTACTATAGTCTAGGTGGCCAAAGACTGCAAACCTCACTCAAGGAAAAATATCTTGGGGTGAGTATAATACCGAGCACATCTCCTGAGGCACACATCAATCAGATAACTGCTGCAGCATACGGGCGGCTGGCAAACCTAAGAATAGCGTTCCAATACCTCACTAAGGAATCATTCAAGACTCTGTACACCATATACGTCAGGCCCATACTGGAGTATGCAGCACCAGTTTGGAACCCACACCTGGTCAAGCACGTCAAGAAATTAGAGAAAGTGCAAAGGTTTGCAACAAGACTAGTCCCAGAGCTAAGGGATTGTCCTACGAAGAAAGGTTAAGGAAATCGGCCTGACGACACTAGAGGACAGGAGGGTTAGGGAGACATGATAACGACATATAAAATACTGCGAGGAATAGATAAGGTGGATAGAGACAAGATGTTCCAGAGAGGGGACACAGAAACAAGGGGTCACAATTGGAAGTTGAAGCCTCCTATGAGTCAAAGGGATGTTAGGAAGTATTTCTTCAGTCATAGAGTTGTCAGGAAGTGGAATAGCCTAGAAAGTGACGTAGTGGAGGCAGGAACCATACATAGTTTTAAGACTAGGTTTGATAAAGCTCATGGAGCAGGGAGAGAGAGGACCTAGTAGCAATCAGTGAAGAGGCGGGGCCAGGAGCTATGAATCGACCCCTGCAACCACAAATAGGTGAGTACAAATAGGTGAGTACACACACACAGCCCCGGTGGCCTGGTGGCTAAAGCTCTCGCTTCACACACGGAGGGTCCGGGTTGAATTCCCGGCGGGGCGGAAACATTTCTAAGTGTTTCCTTACACACACACACACACACACACACACACACACACACACACACACACACACACACACACACACACACACACACACACACACACACACACACACACACACACACACATACACACACACACACACACACACACACACACACACACACACACACATACACACACACACACACACACACACACACACACACACACACACACACACACACACACACACACACACACACACACACACACACACACACACACACACACACACACACGTGCGCAGGAGGGGAAAAAAATTGTAGTTTTTGACGTTGGAAGATTTTGTAAGATCAATGGTTGGAAGACTTCTTATCCTAGAGTTAACAGCTCAAGGAGCTACCAGGATTCAAACTCAAGGAAACAAAGGAAAATAATGCTAATGGTGACACTCTTCAAATCGCTATTGCTCCATCATTTGGAATACTGCTCAGTACTGACGGCCCCGTTCAGGGCAGGATAAATATCAGAGCTGGAACAAATACAGAGATCGTTTACGGCTCACATAGAACCAGTAAAACATTAAAATTACTAGGAACGCCTTAAAGTATTGAACATGTACTCACTGGAGCGGAGGAGAGGGAGAGATACCTGGAAAGTACTCGAGGGTCTGCTCCCAAATCTTCACACTGTCATAGTAACATACTGGAGTGAGAGATATAGGAGGAAGTGCAAAATAAATCCAGTGAGGAGCAGGGGTGCGGTGGGCACAATAAGGGAACACTGTATCAACATTCGTGGCTCCAGACTATTCAACACCCTTCGAGAAGATATCAGAAACGCCAGATCAACCAGGCTGTGATGGATATGTGAGGCAGTGGGCCTCTAGCATCAACAGCCTGGTTGACCAGGCAAGCACCAGACAAGCCTGGTCCATGGCCGGGCTCCGAGAGTAGTAAGACTCTCGAAACTCATTAATGATATCACTCGTAGAACTAGTAGGTCAGTACGCTATCCACTGTACTGTGCTAACCTAAAAAAATGCGGTCAACTAGGTGCATTCCCAGAGAGTAAGAAGGTTAGCATGGGAGTGGTACAGTGGTTAGAGCACTGACCTGTTAGATTTAGAACTGGTTTGCCGTGCCTTCGAAGATGTACCAGTGGTGAGTGTTACTTCCGCCACCCAGGGTGTCGCATATGAAGCTCACGCCACACAAAGCCAACACCACAGCAAGTCCACACTACACCAAGCTACACTGCACCAAGCTACACTACACCAAGCTACACTACACCAAGCTACACTACACCAAGCTACACTACACCAAGCACAACTGCAGTAAGCTGCAGCAAATAATCACGTGCTATCTGTAGAGAATCTTGTATTCTTGGGCAGACGAGGCCAGAGGCACTGAAAACCTCGTGGCCGGGAATCCTGGTAAAGATGACTGAAGTTGTTTGATGTTGGTTCAGAAGTTCCGGAATGAGAAAGAAATCAAAGGAGGAGGAGGAGTAGGAAGAGAGGAAGGAGATGAAGAAGATTCTCGCGAGGAACTGGAAGGAGAAGGAAGGAACTAGCAACATGAATAAGTTAAAGTCAAAGGCTTCAGCATCAGAGCTTCAGGGTCCAGCGTTATTGTATTTTGAGCTACGTGTTCCCCGCCAGGAGGTATCTGCCATATACCTGTTAGCTGTGTTCATGACTCAGGTGTCCTGCCACAGACGAATCAAGGGCTGGTACTGGGCGAGTAGTGTATTGCATCAACTGTGCTGTTCAGTTTCTTACTTGTGTTAACCATCAGTTCTTGCATCCCTCTTAAAGTGTTTACTTCCCAACAACGCAAACACACACTGGGTTTAGCGATGCATATTAATAAAAATTAACAACAAAAACAATAATAATAATAATAACAATCATAATAATAATAATAATAATAATAATAATAACAACAATAATAATAATAATAATAATAATAATAATAATAATAATAACCACAATAATAATAATAATAATAATAATAATAATAATAATAATAATAATAATAATAATAATAATAATAATAATAATAATAACAATAATACTTTTTTTAACACCTCGGTCGTCTTCCACCAAAGATAAAAAAAAACATTCACCGCCATTCATTCAATTGCTGTTTTGCCAGAAGCGTGCTGATATCATGGCTCAGATGACCTTCCGAACTGCAATATCTTCACTCCTCTTTCAGGGTGATGGCGCTGTATTACACTCCAGGACTCGAGTCCAGCTAACCGGTTTCTCTGAATCCCTTAATAAATGATAGGTTGCTCACACTCCACCAGCACGTCAGGTACTGTTGGAGTGTTAGCTTTACAACATCCGCAAAAGCGGACAAGTAGGACTCTATCTCATCCAATATATTGCTTATGAATATCAGGAAGAGTAGCCTACCTATCCCATTTCGGAACCTGGAGGGGGACATTACTAACCACTCTGCTCGTCCATCCTAATAACCCTCCCTGGACCATCACTCTGTGTCTCCTATTTCAATAATCAATGAGCCATCTAAGTTCCTTTCCAGTTACCTCAAGGTTGCTCTTCCAGTCTGTGGGTTTCTTGCTTGCGAGATACAGTGTGAAATTTATTTTTGCAGTACAGAAATATGCCATCCATCCATCTCTGTCTTCCCTGCTTGATCTCTTGTTTTGTTATGGTACTGTGCACATTTTGTAAGTATTGTCGTTTGCATTTATGTGTTGTCGCCGTGGAGTGTGAAGCATTGTGTTGAGTTGTATTATACTGTTGTATTATGGTAGTGTATTGTGCTGTGCAAAGATCGAGTTTCAGTTTTTTTGCAATGCCTCCTAAGTACGTTTATTCCCTCCTAGCTCCTGTCTTACCTGTTCATAAAGCCATCTATGGAGCCTGCCTCCACTGCCTCTTCGTCCAGGTCATTCACTTCCTGTGTATTTTTTTATTTACTTTGGTGCGTTGTGGCTCAAATATGTTTGAATATTTCTCAGGCAGTTTTCCCCAGGGTGCGATTACGGCCTGGCGACCATTAAGCTTAGTGTTGTGGTCTGGGGAGAGAGATCTTCACTGTGACACTGGGATGAATCTCCTCTTGTTTATTTCGTGTGATGAGTGTGTTGTACTGTATTTTGTGTTGCCATGCGGCATATTGTGTAAGCAAGTAAGTTTATTTAGGTACAGGTTCACATAAATACAATTATCATACATAGTAACATATGTGTGAATTACCTAGGATAATCCAAAAAGGTCAGACATGTGGGTGTTAGCATGTGCGTTTATTTGAGTGTCACCGTTTGCCTGTACTTGTGAGCGTTATCATGTGCGTGTGCATGTGAGTGTTCTCTCTCTGTGCGTGTACATCAGTGTTCGTGCGTGCTTGTATATCAGTCTTCGCGCGAGTGTGTACATTTGAGTGTTAGAGTGAAAGTGCACAAACGTGTGTACAATGTGAATGAAGTTATACGTATATGCATCCTATTAAAAAAAATACTGAAAAAACTCCGAATGGTCGAAATGTCTCCTAATTACTGTAAATGTGCCTATATTTCACAGTGTGTACTGTCACACTTGAACATTTCAAATTGTATAATTTGTGGTTTAGAATAGAATTGGGATTTGAGAGGCGAGTTATACGAAATATCAATTTACACTGAGGTGAGAGTGAGATATAAACAGACAGGTATGCATAGAGAGAGAGAGAGAGAGAGAGAGAGAGAGAGAGAGAGAGAGAGAGAGAGAGAGATATTCAGTTAGTGTAAGTGGATGTTTAAGGAATTTTGGGTCAAGCTATAAAAAAAATATTTTGGGACACCTCACTGCTAAAGGTGAGAGACGCTGTTGTAGAGGCCATAGTAGGAGAGTGTTGAGTGCCAGGGGTCAATGACAACATTCTAGTCTTTAACTGAGTTATATCTAAAAAGACATTTGATAACGGCAATACATGGTTTAAAACAAATGATACAGGAGTATCTAAAGGATACCTGTATATAATATACCTTCAATGGATTTCGAGCACTGGTTTGGTAATAGAGTTGTGGATGAGTGGAACAAATTCCCAAGTAGCGTTATTGAAGCTAAAACCTTTTGTAGCTTTAAAAAAAGGTTAGACAAGTACATGAGTGGGCGTGGGTGGGTGTGACTTGAATCTGCCTAGCATAGGCCAGAAGGCTTGCAGCAGTGCTCCTTCTTTCTTATGTTCTTACGGCCTCAGCCCGGCCTGGGATAGACTAGTTTGATGCTTGCACGAGACCAGTTTGCTAGACTATGTAATTGTGGATAAGATTAACATATATGTTTTATTCAGTTGAAGGGGAACGGTGTCCGTGGGCAAAAGAGCACTAAAAGTGAGTGAAGGAAAGAAATGGTTAGTTAGCGAGAAGCGTAAACAAATTTTGGAAAAAAAAGGTGATTAGTTGGAGTGAGGAAAAGTGATGAGGTGGAGGGCGAAATAGTTTAGTGTGTGGTGCCAGAGTGTAGTACCAGAGTGTAGTGCCAGAGTGTAGTGCCAGAGTGTAGTGCCAGAGCATACAGCGGAGTAGTTTTGTGTTTCTAGAAAAGTGGATGCATGAGGGAAGAGCAGTAAGAGAATGAAAGGGAGAGTTTATAATATATATATATATATATATATATATATATATATATATATATATATATATATATATATATATATATATATATATATAGGAATGGGTCCACCTCTGGTGTAAATTGTGGGTCCCATAGCCTCGGAGAAGTGGATAAAAAGGCTTCAAGGAAGAATATATAAATTTCTTTCTGAAGCCATTTGAATATTCCACTTCCCTACCACCCATCTTTTAAATATATATATATATATATATATATATATATATATATATATATATATATATATATATATATATATATATATATATATATATATATATATATATATATATTTATATCAAGACAACCACTATGAAAAATAGAGGAATTCCAAGCGCATTCGTGACTACTCACTAGATAATGTGAGTAGTCACGAAAGCCTGGAATTCTCTATTTTCATAGTGGTTGTCTTGCATATTTTGATATCACCTGTTTACTGTGATCTTTTTGCATATATTTATATACATATATATTACATATATATAACAACACTGCAACTAGCCAAGGACTCGAACCCATGTTGTTTTCGCCCGCCTCATGGTGAGCGATAACTACATGACGCTCTAACCCATAGGACCATCAAATCCTACAAGAATCACGCACCCACAGAGCTAGGTGTTTTACCGTGATCCGAGAACATACGGTGGTGTGGGTGCCTCTGAGCTAATTTCATTCTACTCCCCGTTTGGTGTACTAGTCTCACAGTAAAACACCTAGCTCTGCTGGGTGCGTAATTCTTGTAGGATTTGGTGGTCCTGTGGTTTAGAGTGTCATGTTGTCTTTGCTCACCATGACGTGAGCCAAAGCAACATGGGTTTGAGTCCTTGGCTAGTAATAGTGTTGTTATTGATCAATACCACTTGTTCGTGGTTACAATAATATAAAATACTGCTTGTTGAGGCTAATACACCATAAGGGGAGTAGAATGAAATTAGCTCAGAGGCAACCACACCGCCGTATGTCCTCGGATCACAGTAAAGCATATAACTTTGCTGGGTGCGTGATTCTAGTAGGATTTGGTGGTCCTGTGGGTTAGAGCGTCATGTGGTTTTCGCTCACCATGAGGTGGGCCAAAACAACATGGGTTCGAGTCCTTGGCTAGTCGCAGTGTTGTTAATGATCAATACCACTTATTCGTGGTTACAATATATATATATATATATATATATATATATATATATATATATATATATATATGTCGTGCTGAATAGGTAAAACTTACGATTTTGGCTTAATTTGTGTATGCAATAATTTCGCAAAAATAATTTTGAACCAAACGAAAAAAATATTTTTCATTGTGTTTGTTTATTATTAAGGTATTGTAAACTTATCTAAAATATATTTAGTTGGATTAGGCTAAATTAAATTTTGCTTCTTATAATAAGGTTAGGTAAATTTTCTATGGCTCTTTTGGCACAAAATTGTTAATTTTTATATTAGCATAAATGAAAAAATGTATCTTTAAGCGTATAAGAGAATTTTTTAGAAAGGACTTAATTTTAAAGGAGTTCTTGCTAATTGACCAATTTTACCTATTAGGCACGACATATATATATATATATATATATATATTTTTTATTTTTTATTAACACATCGGCCGATTCCCACCAAGGCAGGGTGGCCCGAAAAAGAAAAACTTTCATCATCATTCACTCCATCACTGTCTTGCCAGAAGGGTGCTTTACACTACAGTTATAAAACTGCAACATTAACACCCCTCCTTCAGAGTGCCGGCACTGTACTTCCCATCTCCAGAACTCAAGTCCGGCCTGCCGGTTTCCTGAATCCCTTCATAAATGTTACTTTGCTCACACTCCAACAGCACGTCAAGTATTAAAAACCATATGCCTCCATTCACTCCTATCAAATACGCTCACATGCTTGCTGGAAGTCCAAGCCCCTCGCACACAAAACTTCCTTTACCCCTCCCTCCAACCTTTCCTAGGCCGACCCCTACCCCGCCTTCCCTCCACTACAGATTTATACACTCTCGAAGTCACTCTGTCTCGTTCCATTCTCTCTACATGTCCAAACCACCTCAACAACCCTCCTCAGCTCTCTGGACAATCGTTTTGGTAATCCCCACCTCCTCCTAATTTCCAAACTCCGAATTCTCTGCATTATATTCACACCACACATTGACCTCAGACATGACATCTCCACTGCCTCCAGCCTTCTCCTCGTTGCAACATTCATCACCCATGCTTCACACCCATATAAGAGCGTTGGTATAACTATACTCTCATACATTCCCTCTTTACTTCCATGGACAAGGTTCTTTGTCTCCACAGACTCCGAAGTGCTCCACTCACCCTTTTCCCCTCATCAATTCTATGATTCACCTCATCCTTCATAGACCCATCCGCCGACATGTCCACTCCCAAATATCTGAATACATTCACCTCCTCCATACTCTCTCCTCCAATCTGATATCCAATCTTTCGTCACCTATTCTTTTTGTTATCCTCATCACCTTACTCTTTCCTATATTCACTTTCAATTTTCTTCTTTTACACACCCTACCAAATTCATCCACCAACCTCTGCAGCTTCTCTTCAGAATCTCCCAAAAGCACAGTGTCATCAGCAAAAAGCAACTGTGACAACTCCCACTTTGTATTTGCTTCTTTATCTTTTAGCCCAACACCTCTTGCCAAGACCCTCGCATTCACTTCTCTTACAACCCCATCTATAAATATATTGAACAACCACGGTGACATCACACATCCTTGTCTAAGGCCCACTTTTACTGGGAAATAGTCCCTTCCCTCCTACACACTCTAACCTGAGCCTCACTATCCTCATAAAAACTCTTCACTGCTTTCAGTAACCTTCCTCCTATTCCATACACCTGCAACATCTGCCACATTGCCCCCTATCTACCCTATCATACGCCTTTTCCAAATCCATAAATGCCACAAAACATCTTTACCCTTATCCAAATACTGTTCACCTATATGTTTCACTGTAAACACTTGGTCTACACACCCCCTACCTTTCCTAAAGCCCCCTTGTTCATCTGCTATCCTGCTTTCTGTTTTACTCTTAATTCTTTCAATAATAACTCTACCATACACTTTACCAGGTACACTCAACAGACTTATTCCCCTATAATTTTGCACTCTCTTTTGTCCCCTTTGCCTTTATACAAAGGAACAATACACGCTCTCTGCCAATCCTTAGGTACCTTACCCTCTTCCATACATTTATTAAATAATAGCACCAACCACTCCAAAATTATATCCCCACCTGCTTTTAACATTTCTATCTTTATCCCATCAATCCCAGCTGCCTTACCCCTTTCATTCTACCCACTGCCTCACGAACTTCCCCTACACCCACAACTGGCTCTTCCACACTCCTACAAGATGTTATTCCTCCTTGCCCTACACACGAAATCACAGCTTCCCTGTCTTCATCAACATTTAACAAATCCTCAAAATATTCTCTCCATCTTCCCGATACCTCTAACTCTCCATTTAATAACTCTCCTCTCCTATTTTTAACTGTCAAATCCATTTGTTCTCTAGGCTTCCTCAACTTATTAATCTCATTCCAAAACTTTTTCTTATTTTCAACAAAATTTGCTGATAACATCTCACCCACTCTCTCATCTGCTTCTTTTTACATTGCTTCACCACTCTTTTAACCTCTCTTTTCTCTCCATATACTCTTCCCTCCTTGCATCACTTCTACTTTGTAAAAACCTCTCATATGCTAACTTTTTCTCCTTACTACTCTCTTTACATCATCATTCCACCAATCGCTCCTCTTCCCTCCGCACCCACTCGCCTGTATATATATATATATATATATATATATATATATATATATATATATATATATATATATATATATATATATATATATATAGGTTAGGTTGAGAATGTTAAACACACCTACATAGGCTGCCTCACCAACCAGCGAACCATCTTGTTAAGGATTTGGTGATCGGGGCCCCATCACCAGATCAACAACTTGGTTCAGCCAATCATAATGTAGGTCTGACAATGGTAAAGGTGATGTGGATTCCACTCACATGTTTGCCATTGTCATTCCCACCTTGAGCATATAGTGTACATAATTGTATAAAGATATAAATACTTTGTGAAGGAAAATACAAAAACGTAGATATATATAATTGCTTGGTGAAGGAAAAATACAATTCAAAGCATTTTCTACTGTGTTTCTTTGCTCCAAGCTCCCTTTTACACTCAGGATAACAGGCCTTAGAACCTGAGGTTGTAATATGGGTAGAATGTCCGAGAGTTGGAGCTGGACTTAGAGCAGGAGTTGAGCCTAGAGTTGAAGTTGGAGCAGGAGCTAGTCTTGTATCTAGATAGCTTGCTATCTGGCATTGCTTATGCTTTGCCAATGCTTCACAAATTTTGTGTGTCATCTTTGCATTCGCTTAGCTATGGTCAGCCTTGCTATTGTGTGAGTATTCTACGGCTTTGCTATTGCATGTCAGCTTTGCTATTGTGTGTATTCTGCAGTTGGTTTTGTTGTGTGTCAGCCTTGCTATTGTGTGAGTATTCTGCAGTCGTACTGTGCATAGCTGCTTGAGCGTATTGCAAACATCGTGTTGGGGTTAATACCACCTATTCGAGTCAGGCAATTAGTGTCTGAGTTCACTCTCCTAAACTTGCCCAAACTCTCTCTACAGCGTTGTTGGCGAATTGCTCGTTCTATTGGTATAGACTACCAACGCACCCTCACGACTTCGCAGCTGCGTAATATTATAAGGAGTAAACTACAAACTGAAACTATGGCATATCAGACTAATGTTTTTCCCAATACAGAAGCTGTTAACCGTAGGTCACCATTAAGGTATCTACAAAGTAATGGGAGAGACAAAACTCCTGAGCAAAACAGCAGTCTCATGGTGTCACAGGTGTGGGTTTATCTACAGACGAGTTCGCTTCATTGGCACTTGAGTTAGCCAGACTCAATCTTGAACAAACTAAAGAACAGCGTGCATTTGCTAAGGAGGAGTTTGATAGAGAGAAGGAGAGGAGACAATTCAAGCAGACTGTAGATGACTTTAATTTGCAAAGGGCAGTACAGTTTGTTCCTCGTTTTGTTGAAGCAGACCCTGAATAGTTTTTCGAAGCATTTGAAAACCAGGCTCGAGCTTTAGGGTGGCCTGAGGTTCATTGGGCAGCTTTCGTGCATACTGCATTGTTCGGTAAAGCACAAGAGTTTACATCAATTCTGAGTAATGACGACTTTGGTAACTATTTCATTGTGAAAACCACTGTTCTTGGGGCTAA